>CAUYQG010149530.1:0-20053 GCA_963574415.1 Tarsius wallacei | reverse complement strand
TCTGTTCTCACATGTTGCCCACTTTTTTGTTAGAGCCTTTAGCATATTAGTCATGGGTCAGACTTAATATTTTTAAAATGTGGGTTTAATTTGTATTTTTCAGATTACCTTGAGCTGAGTATATTTTAATTTAAATTGGCTATTTTCTTTGTATGTGTATGTGTGCAATAGCTATTCATAATGGCTTTGCCTATTTTTCTGTCAGGTTGTTTGTCTGTTCTTAATGACTTAGGGGAGTACTATTTGTGTTATAGGTATTAATACCTGGTTGCTTATAAGTGTCACATATATCTGCTTTTAGTTTGTGGTTTGTGTTTTCACTCTTTGTGGTGTCTATGGATGTACAGAAATTCTCAATATGGTCAGAGTGATGGTCAATCTTTTCCTTTATGATTTGAGCTTTTTGTGCCTTGTTTACGTCATCCTCATCCTCATAAATAAGTCAGCATTCAGTTTTAGAATTTCACTGGACTCGAAAGAAGACCTTATTGTATTGCATGGGAAGTGACCCTTTAGGCCCTAGTGGCTTGTTTATTTTTAACACATCAGGTGGATATAGTCTTGGGAACTAATAGTTATGGTGAATCTCAGAGTCATAGAGTAGGTGACTGGAAACTTAGCCCTGTGTATGATGTTGAGCAAGAATATTTGCATATTGTCCAAGCTTGGTGGCTCAGCCTGTGATCCCAGCACTTTGGGAGGCCGAGGTGAGTGGATTGCCTGAGCCCCAGGGTTCGAAACCAGCCTGGGCAACTTGGCGAGACCTTGTCTCTACAATAAAATAAAAGATTAGCCAGGCATAGTAGCATGCTCCTGTAGTTCCGGCTACTTGGAAAGCTGATGCAAAAGGATCCCCAGAGCCCAGCAGGTCCGATACTGAGGTGGCCGTGAGCGTGAGACTCCAACTCAAAAAAAAAAAAAAAATTGTGTATTTTAGTGTTCCCTTAAGTTTTGCTTACTTTCCAAACTGAGACCTTATAAATTATATATAAGAAGTCATACAAGCAGAAAACACTTTGTGAAATTCCTAAACACATTCCATTTATTTTTTGTTGAAACTTGTGGTAGAAGACAATGGAAAACTTATATCAGATGTATTGAGAAAGGTATGTTTTTCGACAGCATAATACTCTGATATGAAAGTTAAAGGGGGAAAAAGTCCTTCAGGTTCTGGTTAGCAGAAAGAATTGTTCAACAAATCACCATTCTGTTTACCTAGCTCCTATATTTTATACAGAAATTTTTAATGTCGTTTTAAATTTATGATGACTATTAATAAATGTTATGAAAAATTAAAAAGCAAAACAAAATTCTACCAGAATTCACTCTAGAAAGTTTAAGCCAGAAGGAATTTATTGCAAAATATTAAATGGCTTACAGAATCTTTTAGAGTACCGAAGAAACACTCTGGCTTGTACTTTCAGGAATGATACAGAAGTGAGTCAGCAGTGAAACTTCTGCCACTTCTGATTGTGAAGCCGTGGACTTCACAACCATACTACCACTGTCATTATCAGCATGCTGCCAACCATGATTGGGATGCTCTTGCCCCTTGCTGCATCATCCTGAACAAGGATCAATCGGCCTGCTGTCATATGCATTAGCAAAATGAATGTCCACACCCTGCCTCTGAACTTCACAAAGCTAGTAACTGGATACCAGGCAGGACTAATGCTGATGCTGCTGTAGGAAAAAAAAAAAAAAATCTTGTGATAATGCTTGTCATAGAAACAATTGTACCTTCCACCTCACTTTTGATTTTTGCATCTTTCACAAATTTGTATGACTAGATGTTGAACCTAAGTAACATACGGAACGCTATTTGTAAAGTAGTCTGGAAAATGTAAGTTTTACCTTCCCAGTTTCTGGCAAAACTTGAAATCTCTCTCTCTCTCTCTTACAGTTTCTGGCAAAACTTGAAATCTCTCTCTCTCTCTCTCTCTCTCTCTCTCTCTGTCTCTCTCTCTCCCTGCCTCCCTTTCTCTCTCTCTAATTTACTTTCTAAATATACTTTGTTAAAAAAAAAAAAAAAGGCAAACCTTGTACAAGAATATAATGGAAAATAGTTTTATAACCTCAGACATTTTATACACACACACACACACACACACACACACACACACACATCCTTCCTTTATATATATCTGATAAGTCCCCCATCTTATTCTTTACCTTGGGCTGTGGTCCCCAATCTTTTTGGCATCGGGGACTGGTTTTGTGGAAGACAATTTTTCCATGAAGGGGAGCTTAGCCATTGTATGATTTTGAGTAATGGGGGATGGGGGTGGAGATCATAAGTCATTAGATTCTCACAAGCAGCATGCAACCCAGATCCCTCGCAAGCACAGTTTACAATAGGGTTCGTCCTCCTGTGAGAATCTAATGCCAAGGCAGAGAGGTCTGCTCATCGACCCCTCACCTCCTGCTGTGAAACCCTGTTCCTAGGACTGGTAGAGAGGTCTGCCGCTCAAGGGTTGAGTACCCCTGCCTTAAGGAATTGAAGTTAGCACTTTGAACTTCCGTGAAAATTTTAGAATAAGCTTTTAAATTTTAGAATCTACCAAAAGCACAAACTAGAATTTTGATCGTATTTATAATGAATCTAAGGGTTATTTGGGGGAGAATTACTATTTTTACAAAATTAAGTATTTGTATTCATAACTATGTCATGCTACCATATTTAGACTTTAGTGTTTTGTTTATTCCCCCCCCAATGTTTTTTAATAGTTTTATGGTTTATCTCCATGTAAGTCTTTTTTGTTTTTTGTTGTTTTGTTTTTTGAGTTGGAGTCTCACTCTGTCACCCAGACTGGAGTGCAGTGGCCGCTCCTGGCCACCGCAGCCTCGACCTGCTGGGCTCCGGCAGATCCTTCCGCCTCAGCCTTCCGAGTAGCTGGAACTACAGGCGCGCGCTGCCACGCCCGGCTAATTTTTGATTTATTGTAGAAATGAGGTCTCGCCAAGTTGCCCAGGCGGGTCTCGAACCCGCGGGCTCAGGCAATCCACTCACCTCAGCCTCCCAAAGCGTGGGATTACAGGCCGAGCCACCGAGCCCGGCTTCCATTTTAAGTCTTTACCATCTTTTGTTGATGTTGCTTCTTTGTGCTTGCTGCCTCTACTTCTAGCTATTATAAATAATATCTAATTAAAAGTTAAACATTTTGGACTTTTGAATGGAATCCATCTAGTAACCCTATTAAACTCTCTTCTTCTAATGATCTTTCTGAGGACTCTTTTTGGTCTTCTATGGATAAAATAATATAATCCCTAGATGATGACAGTTTTTATATTCTTCAAAATTTTTATTTTTTGTGTTATTATGGTTCATAAGACTTCCGTGTTAAGTAAACATAGATTGTTCTCTTATAGGTTAATTAGGAAATTGATATTTTACAGATAATTGTTTTTTGTCTTTAAACATGGTAAATCTAACTGGGCTCGGTGGCTCAGCCTGTAATCCCGTGCCTTTGGGAGGCTGAGGTGAGTGGATTGCCTGAGCCAGCGGGTTCGAGACCCGCCTGGGCAACTTGGCGAGACCACTTCTCTACAATAAATAAAAAACTAGCCGGGTGTGGTAGCGCACGGCTGTAGTTCCAGCTACTGGAAGGCTGAGGCGGAAGGATCGATGGAGCCCAGCAGGTCGAGGCTGCCGTGGCCGGGAGCAGCCACCGCACTCCAGTCTGGGCGACAGAGTGAGACTCCAACTCAAAAACAAACAAACAAAACAAAACAAAATAAAAAAACATGGTAAATCTCTTCATTTGTCTTTTGTGTACTTCACTGATGCTTTATATTTTGCTGCATATAGGTCTTACACATTTCTTTAATTTTTTCCCATTTATTTTATGGTTTTGAAGGACTACCAGCAATTAGATCCCTTTTTCATTTTATTTTTAAATTGATCAGTGCTGGTGAATAAGAAAACTTTGGTTTTTATATGCTGATCTTTAATCCCTTTTATTACTTTGTTTTTTACTTGTTACTTTTCAGTTTTCTAATGATAAGTCTTTTCTGTTTGAATATTTATGTCTCCTCCTTCCCCTCCCTCTCCTCTTTGTTTTTCTGTCCTTTTTTTTTTTTTTTCTTTTACTGCATAGGGAAGAACTAAAATGCACTACTGACAGAGAGTGATAACAGACATCCTTGTTTGTTCTCAATATTAATGAAAATGTTTCTAGTATTTCACCATTAAGTATGGTCTTTGGGTAGGTTTTTAGTGAATGTCCTTTAACCAGATTTAGGAAATTTTCTATTATTTGTAAAGTTTTTGTTTTAGAACATTATGCATGTGTGTGCTTAAGTCAAGAATAGAAATTGAATTCTATCAAATACTTTTAGAGTATTTCTGGATGATTAAAATATTTCTCCTTTACTATTATTTTAGTTATTGTCACTTATTTAATAGTCTAATATTATTTGGAAATTTTTTCCCTTTATTTTTAGTTGACATGTAATAATTGTACATATTTATGAGATACAGAGTATATGTTGATGTGTCTATACAATGTGTAATGATTAAATCAGAGTCATTAGAATACCCATTACCTCAAACTTTTAACATTTCCTTGTGATGGAAGCATTCAAATTCTTCTCATTTAGCTATTTGAAAATATGCACCATCATCTGTGGCCATACCACCCTCAATGTGCTCAATTTTGTCTGAAATGTACAATATATTATTGTTAACTATAGTCAACCTACAATACTATAAGCACTGGAACTTACTACTATCTAGCAGTAATTTTGTATCCATTAACCAGCCTCTCCCAGTTTTCCTTTCCTACCGTCCTTCCCAGCTTCTAATAACCATAATTTTATTCTCTATTTCTGAGGTTTTGTTTTTTTTTCTTAGCTCCCACATATGAGTGGCAAACATGCAATGTTATCTTTCTGTGCCTTTTGAGAAATCTCTATTTAGGTCCTTCACCCATTTTTAAATTGGGTGGGTTTTGTTGTTGAGTTCCTTGTATATACTGGATATTAATATCTTGGATGAATAATTTGCAAATATTTCCTCCCATTCTACAGATTGTCTCTTCGCTCTTGTTTTCTTTGCTAAAGCTTTTTAGTTTGATTATTTTGGGGTTTTTGCATATTCATAAATTGCTTAGTTTAGAATCTGTGTGTGTGCTCTAGTTTTGTTTCTCAAGTTTTGTGAGCCTTGCACAATGTTAGGAGACTTTCCAGCTTTTTCTGTACTCTGGAGCAGTTCTTACAGTATATAAGAATGTGTTCTTTGAAGATTCGGTAGGTCTTGCCCATGAAACTTATTTTCCTATTCTTAGTGAGTTTTAGACAGACTTATTTGCTGTCTTCTAGGTGCAGTTAGTTGACTTTTCCATTCTTAAGTTATTGTCTGTCCAGACTCTACTTTCTCTCTCTCTCTCTTTTTTGAATTAAGAAAGAATTATTAAAGGAAGGATACGTTGTGAAGGGTACAATGGGTAGGACAGCAGGAAGTGTCCACTGTCTGCCCTTTATACTTTGTGAACCTATATCAATAATTCACAGTTGCCTAAAAGATGGTTGTGTTATTTGAAAAATTTTGTAAAGCGTGCCTCCAGTTTCCTGGTTTATTTTCTGTACGTATGAATGCTTCCTAAAACCATATTTTTGCAGAAACATATTGATATTACCTAAAATTGGTAAGTTTTTGGCTAGGTGCAGTGGCTCACACCTGTAATCCCAGCACTTTGGGAGACTGATGTGGGAGGATTGCTTGAGTCTAGGGGTTTGAGACCAACCTACCCAACATAGCGAGACCTTGTCTCTACAAAAAAATAAAAAAAAATTAGCCCGGCATCATGGCATGTGTCTGTAGTACTAGCTACCCAGGAGGTTGAGACAGAAGGCTCACCTAAGCCTAGGAGATGAGGCTGCAGTGAATGTGATCAGCCTGGGTGACAGAGCAAGATCCCTACTCAAAAAAGAAAAAAAAAAAAAAGGTAAAAACATGTTTGTGAGTATGGGCTACCTTAATAAACATAAGAATACCTCATTTGTAAAAGATAATCACCTACTCTGTACTTCAAGTATGCTTATGTAAAATATGCCTTGTAAATAATAGATACAAATTGTTTATTAAGAGTATGAAGGCAATGATAAGACAATGTAATCTTGAGCCAACTGAGTGTAAGTCATGTTTAAAGTGCCTTCCTTGGTTAACTCAAATACCTAACCTGCCATACCAGCAATTAAAAAGTAAACATTGACCATTGTACCACTTTTTCTGTGTCTTCTTTAGAATGTACAAACCTGGCTTAGAGCCAGATTATATAGTAACTAGTTATCTCTGAATATATTTTTGATGTAATTGTAAATAGATTTTATTCTAAATTTTTATTTCCATTTGTTGCTAGTATATAAAAATAGAATTAATTTTAAATATATTGCTCTTGTATCCTGCAGTCTTGCTAAACTAACTCATTAGTTCTGGTAATGTGACTAGTTACAACTGTAACTTTTTTTTTATAGATTCAATCAAATTTTCTACCTACATGATAATGCTGTCTGCAAACAAAGATAATTTTGTTTCTTTCCAGTCTGGATGCCTTTTATTTTTCTTCCTCATTGCCCTAGAACTTGAACCTAAAGTACAATATCAGCAGAAGCGATGAGGGAGAGCATTCTTACCTTGTTACTAGTCTTATAGGGGAAGCATTCTGGTTTGGTAATATAGTGCTATAAGTAATTCTCTGTAAGTACACCTTTAGCAACATACCACATATTTTGGTATGTTGTATTTTCATTCTCATTCATGAATAACTTTACATTTGAGACTTGTTTTATGGCCCAGAATATTGTCAGTCTTTTTTTTTTTTTATTTGAAAATATAGTTTATATAGAAAGTAAAATTAGCGAGAGGGAGAAAGGAGATTTACCTCCCCCAGGTAGGGGAGGGGTCCAAAGCTAGGAAAAACAGTCAGTCTTATTAAATATTCCATGTACAATAGAAAAGAAGTTTATTTTGTTGATGAAGCACGGAGTAGTCTATCAATGTCAGTGAGTGTGTTGGATGACATCAAGTTGGTTAATATTGCTGATTTTTCTTATTCTATCGAGTATTGAGAGAGGGATATTGAAGTTTCTGACTATACTGATGGATTTGTCTGTTAATCCTTGCCGTTCTGCCAGTTTTTGTTTCATGTATTTTGAAGCTCCGTTGACCTCTTTATCATAAGAAATGATATCTTTATCCATGGTAATGGTCTTTGTTCTGAAATGTACTTTGATAGCATAAATCCAGAGCTTTCTTTGGATGAGTAGCAGTATAATATATCTTTGTCCATTCTTTTACTTGTAACCTCTTTGTGTCTGTATAATTCAGTGTGAGTTTCTCCCAGGCAGCAACTAGTTGGTTCCTACTTTTATATCCAATCTGACATTGTCTGCCTTTTAATTGGAGTGTTTAGAACATTTACACCTAATGTGATTACTGATATAGTGAGGTTTAAATCTACCATCTTGCTATGTTTTGTTTGATCCACCTGTTCTATTTTACCTTTTTTCTGCCTTTTATTTTTTTTCTCTTAAATTTTTTTGTTGGCTTAATAGCTGTAACTCTTTGTTTTGTTATTTAGTGATTGTTATGGAGTGTCTAGTATATATCTATAACCTATAATGGGCTACCTTCAAGTGCTATTATGCCACTTCACATAGTTTCTTTTGGTGTTGGTGTTGTTTTCTTTTTTGTTTGTTTGTTTTTGAGTTGGAGTCTCACTCTTGTTGCCCAGACTGGAGTGCAGTGGCATGTTCACTGCCACCGCAGCATCGACCTGCTGGGCTTAGGTGATCCTTCCACCTCAGCCTTCCAAGTAGCTAGAACTACAGACACACGCCACCACACTCGGCTAGCACTCCACATAGTTTCTATTGCTGTGTCTTCAAGTTCACTTATCTTTTTTTCGTCAGTGTGATACCATTTTGAGTACTCTTCATCTCAAATGTTATAGTTTTATCCCCAGAAATTGATTTTTTTCAACAATCTTTGTGTCTCTGTTTAACATGTTTGATCCTTCCTCTCACATTTTAAACCTTTGGATATAGTTATAACAACAGTTGTAATGTCTTTGTGTGATTATTCTAACATTTGTGTCCAGTTCTGGGTTGGTTTCTGTTGGTTGATTTTTCTTCTTATTACAAGTTGTATTTTCCTGCTTCTTTGCATGCTTGGAAACTTTTGATTTTATACCAGGTATTGTGAATTTTTTCTTTTGGGGAGCTGTGTATTTTTCTATTCCCACATATATTCTTGAGCTTTGTTCTGAAATGCAGTTAAATGTCTAGAAAACATTTTGATCATTTTGGGTCTTGTTTTTAAAGTTTGTTAGATAGGAGCAGAACAATATTTAGTCTAGAGATAATTACTTTCTATTCTGAGACAAAACCCTTCTAAATACAGATACTCCTTGACTTTGGGTGGGGTTGTGTCCCAACAAACCCATCATGAGTTGGAAATATCATAAGTCGATTTTCAGCTTATGATACACGTGGTGTGATCAATACCACTGCACCCCAGCCTGGACAACAGGTTTTCCTGGTTCTCCAGTTTGCAGACAGCATATCATGGGACTTTTCAGCATTCATAATTGCATGAGCCAGTTCCCATAATACGTTCCCTCTTATCTATCTAAATATACATATGTATCCTATTAGTTCTATTACTCTGTAGAACCCTTACTAATATGAGAGGACCCAAAAAACCTGGAATTATTTTTTGGAGGGTGGATCCCTTGTAGTATAGGCTTTCCCCGCTAGGTAAATGTTCTAGGAACCAATTGGCATCAGTGTACCAGCTGGTATTGTTGTAAGAGGCTGAGTTCAGCTTCAGTGGATTTTTTGTTTTGGAGAGTCTCTCAATATATTTGCCCATTTCATAATGGGCAATTTACATGAACAAGCTGTGCTGAGTGTTTAGCAGGGGTTTTTTTTTGTTTTTTGTGGGTTTTTTTTTTTTGGCAAAAACAGCATGATCCCTGTGCCCCACCCTCCCTATTCACCCAGTCCCAATCTGGGCAATTTTTTTTTATTGTTTCCCTGGATGAAAAAAGTCCTCAAAGTGAAATGTTTTGCCAAGTTGAAAGTGGTGAAATAAAAATCGGCAGAAGCACTAAAAGGCATCAAAATTGAGGAGTTCAAAACCTGTTTTGAGTAGCAGAAAAAGCATCCTGATAAGTGTATTGCATCAAATGGAGAGTACTTTGAAGGTGACTGAAGTTTAAACATGTAAGAATAAATACACATTTAAAAAAAAATAAGTTCTGGGGTTTTGGATTCTCCCATATATCTGTAATCTTAAGGAATCTGGGGGCAATCACAGGATTTACTTTGTTTCTCATCTATCAGGGATCACTGCCTTTTGTTGCCAATGTTTTGAAACCATTGTTTCATATGTTTGTGTAGATTTTTAGGGTCTTTAGGTGGTAGAGTAAATCTAGTCTCTATTAGTTGATCGTAGCTGAAGTTGAAATTCTATCTATCTATCTATCTATCTATCTATCTATCTATCTATCTATCTATCTATCTATTTATCTATCTGAGTTGGGAATCTCACTCTGTTGCACCCCAGCCTGGGCAACAGAGTGAGATTCCCAACTCAGATAGATAAATAGATAGATTAAAATTTTTTGTAGAGACAAGGTCTTGCTGTGTTGCCCAGGCTGGTCTTGAACTCTTGGGCTCAAGCAATCCTCCTGCCTTGGCCTCTCAAATTGCTGGGATTACAGGTTTGAGCCACCCTGTGCAGCTCAAATATTTTAGTCTCCAAGATTTCTGTTTATTTCTGTTTCATGGGTACAGTATACTCATGAATCTCTGACGATATTTAAAATTTTTTTTGGTTGCATCATTTACTCTTTTTGGATGAGAATTTGTTGAGTTTGGAGTCTTTCTCTCTTAGTCTTGGTTACATGTTTAACAGTTCTTAGCTGTCTGATTACCTTTCCTTGCATTTGAGAATTACTATCCATTTCTCTGTGCTAGTTATGTTACTTATCCTGCTTATTCTCATTGTGATGAGCTTCTGAATAAAGTTTGGTGGCAGTTTGTCTTCTGAGTGTGATGTTCCTCACTGGGGTTAGTTGTTACTTGTACTCTCCACTTTTTAATCCCAGGCATATGCCCCCACAGCATCCTGAGTGCAAATACTACTGTTAACCCCTAGCTGCTAAGCCAAAGTTTGGGAGTGAGAAGAGTTCCATTAGCCCAGCTCCTCTGAATTAATTTTCTTAAGTAATCACTTGAATGCCTAGGATCCTTTCTTGTACTTTGTACAAGATGCCACTGACCTATGGAGTTGGACTCTGTTGCCATTTTTGTGATAACCCTCTGCTACTACTCAGTTTCCCCCAAACTTATTTCTATGAAGATCATATAACCATTTGTAAACTTTTTAACATCAGGAGTTCTTCAACATTTCTGTACCTCTGGTAGCATTTGTTTTCCATTGTTGTTATGGATGTATTCTTTTAATAATATTTATCTTTTCTGACGTTTTGCTGATATGAGGAGATGTAGACACCAGTTCAGTGGTTATATAATGTTTTATTATATGAAAGTATAATCTAAGTAGTTAGTAAATCTGCTCTTTTTAATAAAAGATTTAGGTGGTTTACAGTGTGTAAGTTATAATTGGCATTCTTGGACATTTATCTTTAAATATTATGTACATATTAATCTTTATAATGCTCAAATCGTTTATTTGGTTTGTTTACATTTCTATTTAAACACTAAAGATATATAATATTCATTTGTTCCTTGTCTACCTACTGATGAGGATGTAGTTGAGAAAAAGATATTATTGATTTCAATTTGAAAAACAATGTTTCTGACTTCTGACTCCTACCTTTTTCCCCCTTAGCAAGGGATAGTCAAAGAAAATACCTGGAAAAAAACAAGCAAGGAAACAAACCCTTTGCACTTGCTAAATGTTTTGAAAACTTTACCAAATAGGTCAAATTACTAAGACATTAAATTAGGTGATGAATTCATTCATACTGACTATTGAGAGCAATGTCCTAATTTTGATGTATTAGACATTGTTTGTACTTTTCTGTTTTTCTTTTTTTTTTTTTTTGAGTTGGAGTCTCACTCTGTCGCCCAGACTGGAGTGCAGTGGCCGCTCCCGGCCACCGCAGCCTCGACCCACTGGGCTCCGGCTATCCTTCCGTCTCAGCCTTCCAAGTAGCTGGAACTACAGGCGCGCGCTACCACGCCCGGCTAATTCTTGATTTATTGTAGAGATGAGGTCTCGCCATGTTGGCCAGGCAGGTCTCGAACCCGCGGGCTCAGGACTTTTCTGTTTTTCACACTTAAATATTTAATATATAAAATTTCAATGAGTATTAGTTGAAATATATGTGTTCCCTAGGGAAGGGCATACTTATATCTCTCTGCTCCTAAATAACATTGTGTGCTTTTGTCAGTGTTGAACATGCAACTGTTTTATTTTAGTTTTGTCATACATTCAAAAGAAATACCACTCCAGTAGGCACAAAGTTGTTTCTGGAGGATTAGCTCCTTATTGATTTTTACTGCCTAGGGCTTAAAAGTAAACAAGAGTTTTTTGTCTTTTTTGAGTTGAAGTTTCACTTTGTCACCCAGGCTGGAGTGCAGTGGCATACTCACAGCCAAGCCAGTGTCAACCTGAAGGACTCAGGCGACAGATCCTTCCACCATAGCCTTGCAAGTAGCCGGAGCTATAGGCGTGCACTACCATACCTGGCTAATTTTTTTATTTATTGTAGAGGTGAAGTATCACCAAGTTTCCCAGGCTGTTCTTGAACTCGTGGGCTCAGGCAATCCCCTCACCTCGGCCTCCAAAGTGCTGGGATTACAGGCTTGAGCCACTGTACCCAACCAACAAGAGTTGTTTTAAAAACCATAATATAACTTAGACCAAAAAAACTGCTAATTTTATAGTGGTTTTTTACTTTAAATCAGAAATGTTGGCTTACCAAATTTAATGTAATATACTTCCATCAGTGCAACGTTTCACGCCTATGAAACTGGAGATAATTAAAAATAAAACATTAAGAATATTGCTATTTTTAGCTTTTTGTTGTACACATTTAGTTTGGATTCCTGGACCTGTTGACTTGAATCTGTTGAAACAAGCAGGTTAAGTACTTGAGTACACTATATGGAACTTGTACAACAAGCAGAAACTGAAAGACAAGGTTACAATGCCATGAAGAAAAACATATGAGAGTATCTCTATTGACCACACATGGAATCTCAAATTGAAAAGCCAAAGTTAATGAAACTAAGGCAATTAATGACATTTTTAAATGTCTAGGCTTTTAAATAGAAAAGATCATTCGCTGTCTAGGTGTTTATCATGATAAATAGTTGATGTTTTAGACTGGAAAGATAGTTAACCATGAAATGTTCCTGAATATGACTATCATTGTGTAAACAATAACGCATAGTCATATAATGTAAACCCACTCACATTTATTGGCAGTAATTTGACTATATGACATTAAAAGTTTTTTCTAACTAATTAGGCTTGCATTATTTGTTCCCCTGAAGAATTTAGACGTGCTGGATTTCTCATTGGACAGCACAGAAAGCATTATTTTTACAAGTTCTTTAATACCCATGCAGTCTTTACTTCTCAGTATTATATTCTTATTTCATCACTGGACTAATAATCTTGAGAGTTAAGTTCTAATAAAATTTCATGTTTACATCTTCTAAAGTGCTTATTTTAATGCATTCAGTAAGCACTATTGGTTTGCCAGGAACTGTGCCTGGTAAGCACTCTGGGTAAAGAACTGCTGACTAGTTCCCTGCCCCTTATCTTCAGGAGCTTACTTATTTGTTGAAAAAATAAGTCTTCAACAAATAGTTATTGAGTGAACTAAGGTCATGGAAAAATCCTCAAATTAAACATACTTCAAAGTGGCCCATGGTCAAAGATGAAATCACAAAAATAATTAGAAAATATTTAAATATTTTTATTTTATAAATAGTGAAAATACAATACAGCTTATCCTTGAACAGTGTGGGAGTTGTTCAACACACAGTTAAATCTGCACATAACTTTTGACTTCCCCAAAGCACTATAAATAGCTACTGTTAACCAGAAATCTTGCCTACCACAAACAGTTGATTAATGCATACTTTATAAAATATGTATTATAGACTAACTTCTTACAATAATGCAAGCTAGAGAAAAGAAGATGTTATTAAGAAAATCATGAAAAAGAAAATATATTTTACTGTTCCTTAAGTGAAAGTAGATCATCATAAAGGTCTTTATCTTGGTCATTTTCATGTTGAGTAGGATGAGAAGGTGGAAGAGGAGGGATTGGTCTTGCTGTCTCATGTGGCAGAGGCAGAAGAAAATCTTCACATAAGTGGACCTGCATAGTTCAATGTTGTTCGTGAGTCAACTGTATATCAAAGTTTGAGGGATTCAACTAAAACAGTGCCTGGAGGAAGTTTTATAGCTTTAAATGCTCATATTAGAAAAGAACAGTCTACAACCAATGATCTCAGCTTCTACTTCTAGAATCTAGAAAAAGAAGAGGCCGGGCATGGTGACTCAAGCCTTCAAACCTGTAATCCTAGCACTTTGGGAGGCCGAGCTGAGTGGATTGTGTGAACAGCCTGGGCAACTTGGCGAGACCTCGTCTCTACAATAAAATAAAAAAATTAGACCAAGCTAGGTGGCTCAGCCTGTAATCTCAGCACTTTGGGAAGCTGAGGTGAGTAGATTGCCTGAGCATGCGGTTTCGAGACCAGCCTGGGCACCTCGGCCAGACTTCGTGTCTACAATGAATAAAAAATTAGCCGGGCGCAGTAGCGGGCGCCTGTAGTTCCGACTATTTGGAAGGCTGAGGCAGAAGGATCCTGGAGCCCAGTGGCTGAATGCTGGGGTAGCCATGAGTATGCCACTGCACTCCAGCCTGGGAGACGGATTGAGACTCCAACTCAAAAAAAAAAAAAAAAGAAAAAAAGAAAAGAAAAAGAAAAAAAGAAAGAACAAGAAGAGCAATTAAACTCTAAGTAAGAACTATGAAGGAAATAATAAAAAGTGGAAATCAATAAAATGGAAAATGGATGAGCAATAGAAAAAAGAAAACCCCCAATAGCTTATAAGACGGACACAAGAGAGAAAACCAATAAAACCCTTGATAATTCCAAGGCACTTAGGATAGGGAGAATAAAAAGACTTTTAGGCAGATGGTTCCTGATATTGTTATTAAAAAAAAATAAACTCCAACTGCTACCTCAACCATAACAAAAATTAACTCAAAATGTATTATAGATCTCAATATAAAAGTTAAAACTCTAAAGCTTCTAGAAGAAAATATTGGGAAAAAATCTCTGTGACTTTGGAATAGGTGAAGATGTTCTATGTAGGACACAGCACTACTGAAACAAAAGAAAATATTGAAAAACTAGGCTTAATCAAAATTCAAAACTTCTGCTCTTCCAGAGACACTTAATAAAATAGAAAATAGAAAGGCTTACCACAGACATTTTAAAAATAATATATGTGATAAAAGGCTTTATCCAGAACAGCAAAGAACTCTCAGAAATTAATAAAGACAGCCTAAGTTAAGTGCAAAAGACTTATGCAGACATTACACAAAATAAAATATATGAATGGTCAATAAATGTGTTATTAGTCATCAGAGAAATACCCATTAAGTCACACTGAGATATTATTACACACTTATTAAAATGGCTGAAATTGAAAACTGTGACAATACTAAGTGTTGATAAGGATGTGAAACAATTGAAATTCTCATATATTGCTAATGGGAATATAAATTTGCACAAGTATTTCAGAAAATTGGCAGTTTCTTAAACATACATCTACAATATGATTCAGTAATTTCATTTCTAAGTATTTGCCCCAGAGGAATGAAGCCATGTCCATATAAAAATTAATGCCTGGGTGTTCATAGTAGCTTAATTCATAATAGCCCAGAATTAGAAAAAAATCAAAAGATCATCTATAAGGTGAATAGATAAATTATAGTACACTCAAACAATAGAATACTACTCAGTAATAAAAAGGAATAAACTACTGTTACTTGCAACAACCTGGATGAATGTCAAAACCATGACTACACTGTGGGTAAGAGGGCAAACGTGAAAGTACATACTCTAATGCCTGTATAAAATTTTAGAATAGGCATAGTTAAACGTAAATTTCAGCAGATCAATGATTGCCTGGGGTCAGTTTTTTATTTTGTTTTGGTTTTGGTATTGAATGCATAGGAGCAATTTTGGGGGGCAATAAAAAAATTATGTTTTGGTTTTTTTTTTTTTTTTAAAACAGGATTTATTGAGAGAACAGAAAAGCTCCCAGAGCAGGAGGGGATTCGAGGGGGTTGCCCTATGTTTTGGTTTTGATGTTATTTATAAGATGCATACATTTTTCAGATCTCATCAAATAGCATTTTATTGTATGTAAATTATGTCTCAATAAAGTTGAGTTAAAGAAAAAAATTGTATGACACTTCTGTTCTCTGAAATTGATATAAGGATTATCCTTCAAAAGTCACTGACTTTTGGGGAGGATTAGATTTTTGACTACTAATTCATTTCCTGGTTGTTGGTTTATTTTGGTTTTCTATTTCTACTTAAAGAGTGAATCAGTGATAAATTAATAATCTAGAATTTCAGTTCCAGTTTCTTCACTTTGTATTAACAATTATGAAATGTTTGGCTAATGAGGGAAGATGGTTCTTGTTTTATTCTGTTTCTTTTTTTACTTACCTCAAATCTCATTTAAAATTATTCTTAGGAACTATACTGAGACCTGGGCTAGGTTACATCCCCACTTCTGTGTTTCTGTATGACTTACAGCATTGTGCAATTTCAACTGATATTGATACCATGCCAGGCATTGCTGTGGGCAGAAGTAAAATATTTTTTAACTGAAGAGGTTGCTGCTTAGACAATTTGTGATTTTTGGAAATCTCTGGACATGGTTAGTCTACCTCTAACCAGATTGTTTATTTTAATAAATGAAAAAAATTTTTTTCTTTGTTATTTAGTACCTCTCCATTCGGCCAGGGATCGCAAACTCAGTTCGGAAGCCAGATATGTAATGAATAGAGGGAGACAAACTAGGTATTAATATTAGACAAAAAGAAGTAGGGTCTGTGCCAAACTGAAGAATGTGCCTCTCTACCTAAAGACATTGAAATAAAAGAATTAAAACAACTTGCTCGCCAAACATGTCTATAGGCAATATACAACTGGTTGACCACTATAATACATCCACTGAGTTGTGACTTAAAAGATATAGTACCATTTAAAGCAGTTGCTCAATTAGGAGGCAAGGAATATCCTGGGACGCCTTCCAAACACCACACAGTCCTTTTACCATCTGCCTAAGTGAGGACCACTAGTATACTATCTTCATATCCAACACTAAATGATAATAATCAAGTCGATGGTATTATGTGGCTTAGTTATTGACCACTGCTAACAGTTTTCTTTTTGCCAGCAGAGAATGTTAATTTTGCTACGGGTTTTAGTGAAACTACATTTGTGCACAATTGCATTATTAGAGAAATGACAAGATATAATCATACGTAGCTCTCAAACGACCAATGTTATAATGTCTAGTACTTGGGCAAAAAAATTCTGTTTTGTCATTTATTATTTATTCATGTATTCATCCATTCAATAAATATTTAAATGTATGCAAAGTAAGTTAGTGGTTTCTTTCCTCTGAAGATACTTAAAACTTAGTGTTGGGGGGGAGAAAATCTAGCACTGGTATTCAGATGGCGAATGTCTCTGCGATGGGCTTAATGAAGCCTCTTAGGATCAGCTGGACTGCTAGCAAATGCTTCATTTCCTGTGGATTTCTTCCCTCACAAGCTGAGCAGAGCTTCAACAGTTCTCACAACAATTATCACCCACTTGTTCTGTAGGTCTCAAGTTTTTTTGCATTCGTCAGGTTGAAGGATTCATGGTATTAATCACGACTGAAGTTGTTATTTATCACCTGCTGGGTGAGAAATAATAATTTTGGCACGAGTAGGGCAGCAGGCCAGAGGTACCAAATTAAGTAAAACATCTAAACACTAGCAAGGATCATTTCTCTGATTAATGAATTGTTACAAAGAAAAAGTGCTACTCATTATCTGGTCTTACCAATACAAAGTGGGGCATGTAAGAAAAAAAGTACCAGCTTGCTTAGGCCAATTTTTTTTTTGTTTATTTCATTTCTCTCTCTCTCTCTGTGCACAGATTTGTGTTGCAGTCAGACTATTTTGTGTTACCAAATAACGGATAAGTAACTTATATTTTAATATTACATCAAAATATTTTCTGGAAATTGAAACAATGTTTTTTAGTGACCTTTAAGAAGTTGAAGTGTTTTGAAATAGGTAAATCACCTTTAAAATGTTGAATTATCTCCTTATATGCATATAAATTAAAAATTTTGCTCTAAAGAGTCAATGTAGTTTTCTTTTTCTACTTTAAACTGAATACCATTGTTGCAGGGATTATATTAGAAAGTAAATTTTCATTTTTATAGTTTTGCTGTTCTTTGGCAATTTTAAATAAGAAAAGCTCATTTTCACTGTGACTTCTAGAGCAATTTTTAACCTTTCATAATGCTACCCAGGAACATTCACTTCTAGTCATGATGAAAGTAACAAGGACTGGATTTATCTTCCTGCCTTAAATAACTAAAAAAAAACCCCAAATTATATGAAACAATGGTTTAAGACAGCAAACAACAGTCAGTGGAGGACAGTGATCCTGCATGGAGGGAAACAAAATGGGCCTTTCAACTGCCCAGTTTCTGCTTACAGAGCATTTCCAGGCTGCCTCATAGGAAAGAGGGGAACCCAAGCATAGCCCATTAGTTTCCCTGAGTTGAGGAAGATGTGAGTTCAATGTTCAAGAAGGCCAACATGGCGACTTCACAAAGAAGAATACTAAAGAGAAGGTAGCTGGATAGAGAACTCCAAAGATTTGTAGAAGGTTCACATTCTAGTCTTCAACTGAGTATTGATCTTCACATGCATATGAAGAAATTACTAACGCTTGGGAAGGAAGTATTGGAAAAGAGCAAGCAGAACCATCTTTAGAGTTCACAGAGGGCTGAAAATAGTTTGCATTCCATTAGGCAGAGTGAAAAGACCATCTGATATATGTGACTTCAAGTTCTCAGAAGGGAATTGCCTGAGTATCAGGGTCAAATTAGACCTGAACTGGTTGTCTGGATCCACCCAGCAAAGCTTAAAAGCAAGCCTCAACAGGATTGAATTAATCCCAAGACTGCATTTCAGAGCAAAGTCTTAGAATGGTTAGGAAACACAAAAATCTCCAGCACCCAATAATGTAAAATTAATAATGCCTGTACCCAAGAAAATACCAAAAGTGCAAAGAAGCATGAGGAGAAAAATCAGTCAGTAGAAATAGACCCAGAAATGACACAAGTGACAGAATTAGTAGACAAGTGTGCTAAAATAGCTGTTATAAATATACTCACAAGTTTATGAAGGTAGACTAGACAGTGTCATCTAAAGTAAGCAGTCTAAAGTATATATACAATTGGTATTGTTAGAATTTTGACAGTGTGCTAGGGACAGAATAAATGCAAATAAGCCAGGATTGGTATGATTGGGCTTTTCAGAAGATGCATTTCAATAAGTATAGCAAACCTTGAAAAAATTGTTTATTGTGTTTTCAAACAATAGGAAAAGCAAATTATCCTGAATGGAAAATTGAAATGCTAAACTTTTTCATGGTTATGCTGTGTTAGAAATGATCTTAAGATGTTTTATATTTATATATGCATGTGTATAAAGTAAAAAAAAGTGTAGGTCTATGTCTTTTTCATTTAGTGTATTGTTAAGGCTTCACAATATATTTAATAGTTACTTCTGATTAATGACGCATTTCTACTTCAAGTGGTTTTCTAACAGGAGTTAGTGAACACCATCACTGTATACAGCTAATCGGAAAATAATGTGGTAAATGAAAATTTGACTTTTAAAATGGTCCAAGAAAAAAGTTTCCTTTACTTTAAACTCCTCTTTTGATGATTATTAATCATATATAGTATTTAAAGTGAGTAAAAATTTTAAAAATACTATATATCAAGTTACCCAATTGAGTATAGTCAGGATATCTGTATGAGATATCCTGATGAGAAGTTGACAGCTTGGAGGCCAGTTTTGGACATGTTCAGCTGGACATCTAAATAGAAGTATCCAGAATGAAAATTCCAAATATAAAACCCATTCACTAACAAAACTCAACCAAAATGAATTTAGTGCAGACAAATATTTACTGAACATCTTTTATGTTGCAATTGTTAGATTCTGAGAGGCATACAAAGATAGACATAGCCTCTACTTTCAAGAAGTTACACCCTATCTGGGTAGATAAGATAAAAATATGTAAAGTTAAATGAGAGTACAAAAAAACCCCAATTTAATGAAATGATTGTCAGGAGAAAGCTTCATGGAGGAGGTAAACTGAATTGCATTTTAAGAGGTAGATAGGTAGACTGAATAGGGAAGACTTTTAGATTGGAAGGTCACAGTACTGAGTATAAAGTGCCCAGCAAGTCCATGAACAATAGGTAAATCAGTGTGGTTGGATCAGAAAGTTTTTGTAGGTAGATGGAAGATGAAGTGAAAATGCAAAGTTGCACTAGATTACAAAAGGCTTTGAGCATTTAAATAATTTGGACATTTAAGCAATGTGCAGTCATTGTAGAATGAATGTTGTAATGAAAATTGTTCTGGGTTTGGAGTCAAAAGATGTGAGGTGGGCTTCTGACTCCAGTTGGTAGCTGCATACCTGGTCACAAGTGTCACCCTCTTTCCAAGTTTGAGCTTCTTCATTTAAAATAGGGAAATAATAGCCGGGCTCGGTGACTCAGCCTGTAATCCCTCGCCTGGGGAGGCTGAGGTGAGTGGATTGCCTGAGCCCGCGGGTTCGAGACCCACCTGGGCAACCTGGCGAGACCTCATCTCTACAATAAATCAAAAATTAGCGTGGTAGCGTGCGCCTGTAGTTCCAGCTACTGGGAAGGCTGAGGCGGAAGGATCGC
>CAUYQG010149525.1:0-18859 GCA_963574415.1 Tarsius wallacei | reverse complement strand
TGGCTATGGAGAAGGTGGCCTCGGCCGTCCTGTTTCCCTGCAAGGTAAGCCCGGGGACCGCCCGCGCTCCTCCGCCCGGCGACCTGCTGGGCCCCGGCGTCCTCCAGCCCACTCGCAGGCCCTGAGAGGCGGGTGGCATATCGCGTTAAAAAAAATGTTCGTACTTTGTCCACCCTCCCCCATGCCCACCTGTCCACTTTGGGAGAAGCTGGGGGTTAACATTTATTTGCCCGAGGACCGACCCCAGGTTAATCGTCACTGGCTGGACGTTGGAATACATCGTAGCTCTGCCGGCCGCGTGCCTGCGTCCTCTGCAGGCGAGGGTTAAGGGTGTGCTTGGAGGTCTGGGGTGAGCTCGGCAGAACTGGGCTGCGCAAGTAAAACTTGGACCGGGAGGCTATCTATGGAGATTGAGGAGGGAGGAAATGGGCGAGCTAAACGCACCGTTATCAGCCCTGGGCTTGGCAGGATTGGTACTGGATTCCGCCTGCACCCTGCGCCTGCCGTCTGCGCACCCCTGACACGTGGGAGCTCTCGGGAGTGTAGCTAAAAAAAGGGCGCCTACAGCCTGTTTTCCTCCAGCTACAAGAAAACCCTGCAAACCACGCCTTTCCCTCTCCTGGCCTTCCAAGGACTGGGAAGGACTGAGGAATTGTGGCTGTGTTTTTTGTGCTGAAGGGGGTGATTTTTTTGTAAAGACAAGGTCCATTAGGAAAAGACAGAGGCACCCAACAGTTCTTTTAAGTCCACTTTAATTTTTATTTAGTTTAAAAAGTTATCAATGCTCTTGTGAGAAATGCAGACCACCAAGACAAGAAAAGTCAAATAAAAGACCAAGACCTCTCCCTCCTTTTCCACCATTGTTAGGTGTAGAGTGTGTCATTATAGACTTTTTAAACCATATAGACATACACCCTCGCATCTAAATAAAGACTCATAGATGTCAGTGTGTGTCAGGAAGGTTTTTTTTATACCCATACGTAGACATAAGTTTTTCTCCCAGAACAGCTTCTGCAACTTTTTGGTGTATGTGTGTTTTGAGTTGGAGTCTCACTCTGTCGCCCAGGCTGGAGTGCAGTGACATGGTCACGGCCACTGCAGCCTCGACCTGCTGTGCTCAGGTGTCCTTCTGCCTCAGCCTTCCAAGTAGCTGGAACTACAGGCACATGCCACCATACCCGGCTAATTTTTTTTTTTTATTTGTAGAGATGAGGTCTCACCAAGTTGTCCAGGCTGGTCTCAAACCCTTGGGCTCAAGCAATCTTCTCACCTTAGCCTTCCAAAGTGTTGGGATTATAGGCGTGAGCCATCATGCCTGGCCTGTGTGTGTTTTGAGTTGGGGCGTCACTCTGTCACCCAAACTGACTGGAGTGCAGTAGCATGATTACAGGTCACTGCAACCTCAAACTCCTGGGCTTAGGCAATCCTCCTGCCTCAGCCTCCCAAGTAGCTGAGACTAGAAGCACATGCCACCACACTCGGCTAATTTTTTTATTTTTTTGTAGAGACAAGGTCTCATTATGTTGCCCAGGTTGGTCTGGAATTCCTGGGCTTAAGCAGTTCTCCTGCCTAACCTCCCAAAGCGCTAGGACTACAGGCATGAGCCACCATGCCCAGCCTGCAACTTTCTGTTTTTAAATTCATACTATCACATGTATTTTCTGTGTCTGAAACCTGTTTTGACCTCATGGCATTTTAAATGGCTGCATAGTATTGCATTGTGTGATCATGCTGTTACACTTGAATACCTGTATCTGTCACTTAGAAATCGTCAGAAGCAGTTTCACAGGCGTACCTGTCTATGTTACCTTATTACAGCCTAGAGCCATACTGTAAAGCTCATTTTCTGACATCAGAAGTGGAAATAATATCATGAATACTTTTGAGGTTTTTTTGGTGGAAGTAGCTGCTCCACCTCTTGAACCGTTTAGACTGTCTTGCATTTCTCCTTGGTGCTGCTTATTTTATAGGACAAAAGCTCGTTTTTAAATTAAAAATAATCCACCAGAGAATTCAGGCTTGGGACTCAGGTCAGTAAAATGAGTGATTTAATTTGGTCTGCTGCCTGCCACAAATCGAGTTTAAAATAGCATATCCAAATAGGGGTTTGAATCAGTATTTGGACTGTGGGTTTCAGGCTGTTGCCCAGGCTGGAGTGTGGTGGCACGATTACAGCTCACTGCTGCCTTGACCTCCTGGGCTCAGGCTATCCTCCTGAGTTGCTGGACTATAGGCGTGTACCATCACACCCAGCCAATTTTTTTTTTTTTTTTGGTAGCGACAAAGTCATGCTGTGTTCCTCCCACTGGTCTCAAATTCTCCCCTCGCCTCCCAAAGTGCTGCAATTACGGGCGTGAGCCACCGTTCCGGCCTCATACAATTTCAATACATTGTTTTCAACCCCTCCCCACATAATGATTACTAATCCACCCACCCCAGTTGTTTTTCTAACACTTAAATAAAGTATTTTCACAGTTCTCTTAAGGTCATGAAGAAGGTGGCGGCCTTGTGGTCAGAAAATGTTTGGTGGTAGCTGACATGGAGTAGATATTTGATGTTTGAGACATATTGCGGGGGTGGGGAATGCCCCACAGGATGTCTGGGAAGCCATCTTCTTACCCCTTCACTTTCCCCTAAACCTTTAGTGGCTGATAGAAGAAATGACTCTGGGTGAATTCTCATTCACAAACAAGCATTTGGTGTCAGTCAGTATTTCATAATTTATTTTCAAAAAGCAATCTCAGAATGATGTCTTTCCCAAGAGAAAGGGAAGGAGATAGTGAGAACATGCTATGTAGAGTGTTAAGTTTCACTTTCAGGATCTAGAACCCTGGTTCCTCTGGAAGTATATGTTCATCCTAATGTGCTTATGAAGCCATTATTGAAGAGTAGTTCTCTTAGGAATCAGCCTTTCTGGACATATCAGTGATTCTCCAAGTCATTCTGTAAAAATGCAGTTGGGCAAAGCCATTGCTTTGCAAGCTGAAATTTGAAAGGGTCAACAATTTCCCTATAGACCAGGAACCAAGCTGAGAATGTGATCTGGGGGTTGCTTTGGTGTGAGGTTTCTTTCTTTCTTTATTTTAAAGATGTGGGGTACAGGTCAGGATTTAGGTATACAAGTGGTCATCGTACTGTGTGTGTGATTTATAAAGCTGGAGTATGCATGCATTACTTTTGGTTGACTGAGAAATCCAAACTAGTGACTGGGCAGCTCAGTCGGTTAGTATGGATAAAGCAAACTTGGATGTCCACAGAGGCCCAGCTGTTAGCTCAGCGCATGAGCAACAACAGGGAGTGGTGAGGTCTGTGTCAAAGTTAAATAAAACAAGGTAGGTCTGTTTGCCTAGCCTTTCGGCCTACAGTTTGAGCTCCTAGAAATCACAGGGACTGCCTTGTCACCATCCCCACCTGCTCTCAGAACCACTCATGGGCTGGCTCATGTGAGAAAACCAATACCCAGGTAAAGTATCAGAGCCCAGGTCTCAGGAGCTGCCTGGCACTGTTACCATTGGCCTGAGAGACCACCTCCCAGTCGCTGATTTCTTCATCTGCCAATGAAGATTCAAACTGCTCGGCTTTGAAGGACCTGTTGCTTCTAGCATTCCATGAAAAGAAGGGAGTTCGTGTGGGATGTTATTGGGTGCTCTCTGTGTGCCTGCTGTTTTGCATGGGTCAGCTTTTATGAGTTTGCCTTTTTTCAGATGAGGAAATTCTAGAATGGTTACGTGTGAAATGACTTGTTAAATCACACAGCTAGGAAGTGGGACAGTCGTGCACCTGCATCCCAAAGGCACGAATCTTTTGCGCTACTCCTCACTTCGGAGGGGTTTTGAAACTGCATTTATACTCCAAGGTTCTGAATCACCACTCGAGGTTGACACCAGTAACAAAACCATCTGGTTGGATGAGTTCACCAGATGGGCCTCTGATAGGACCATCCCAACTTGACAACATTCGTACTCACTGTGAAATCCATTGGCAGGAATTTTGTAGGACATGTGGGGGTAGGAAGATGAGGGGTGGGGAGACGCCTACAAGCCTAATATTTGGGGGGATTTCATCACAGCTCTGGCCTGCTCACGCTTCAGTTGGCAAAAAAAGAGATGTGTTGCCAAATAGCTACCCTACCTAGGTGTGGGGCACTTATTTAAGGACTAGAGTGTGGCCAGTGTCTTTGCTACAGAGTACCATGCGCATCATTCACTCAGGTCTCCTTTTTTAAATTTTATTTATTTTTTTAGTTGAAGTCTCACTCTTGTTTGCCCAGGCTGGAGTGCAGCAGCACGTTCCCAACCACCACAGCCTCGACCTGCTGGGCTCAGGCAATCCTTCTACCTTAGCCTTCCAAGTGGCTGGAACTACAGACACATGCCACCACACCTGGCTAGTTTTTGTGATTTATTATAGAGATGAGGTCTCAACAAATTGCCCAGGCTGGTCTCGAACCCCCTGGACTCAGGCAATCTACTCGCCTCGGCCTCCCAAAGTGCTGAGATTACAGGCTGAGCCATGGCACCTGGCCCTTTTTTTTTTTTTTTTAGTTTAGAAAATATAATTTATTTAGAATGTAAATTAGAGAGAGAGAGGAGATTCACCTTCCCAGGGTGGAGCAGGGAGCCAAAGCTAGGAAGCAAGGTGACCATGGCTCAAGCAGCCATATGGTCAGACCATGGCTTAGCAAAGCAATGGCCAGCTCTCCTTTTTAAAAAAGGATGTTGGCCAGGCACAGTGGCTCATGCCTGTAATCCCCAAACTTTGGGAGAACGAGGAAGGAGCATTGCTTGAGCCCAAGAGTTCGAGGCCAGCTTGGGCAACCTAGCAAGACCTCGACTCTACTAAAAAATAAAAAATAAAAAAATTAGTCGGTTGTGGGGGTGCACACTCCTAGAGTCTGGCCTTCTTTCACTTGGGTATTTTTAGTCCATCCTATGGCTTGCTGTACACCTGAGAACTTTTGACATCCTGTTCCCAGACCTAAAACCCACCCCTTCAGTCTGTGGGTGAAGAGGGAGAAGTGAAGGTTGACACATTGGTGTCAACAACGCAGTCTGTTTTAGCACTCAACAGCATGTTTTGATAACAGCCAGGCATTTCTTCCACAACTGTGGGAGATGCTAACCTACTCCCGCCTGCTATGATACATTCTCTTTTAGCTTTTTTCTTTGTCTTCTCTTGAAGTTTCTAGTAGCATATCTCCAAATGATGATTGAATTTGAAAGTCTCAGCCAGACAAGTCTCCCCATGGTTGACTTGTGCCAATGTTGTTTTTCTTCCTGATACATACGTACATACATACACACATAGAACCAAGTCAGGTTAGATAACACAGTTGAAAGTTTATGGCTCAGCCTGTAATCCCAGCACTTTGGGAGGCCGAGGCAAGTGGATTGCCTGAGCAAGCGGGTTTGAGGCCCGCCCAGGCAACTTGGCAAAACCCAGTCCCTACAATAAATGAAAAAAATTAGCCAGACGTGGTAGCGCGTGCCTGTAGTTCTGACTACTTGGAAGGCTGAGGCGGGAAGGATCGCCTGAGCCTAGCAGGTCGATGCTAGGTAACTGTGAGAGTGCCACTGCACTCCAGCCTGGACAACAGAGTGAGATTCCAACTCAAAAAAAAAGAAAGAAGGTTTAAAAGCCCCTCAGTGTAACCTCATCTAAACCCAGTGGAGACAAACTCTCTGAGATACCAGCAAGGGCCAGGTAATAGAAGGGAGAGAGGCATCTGACACCTGGCCTCAGGGATGGGGAGACCTGGAGGGCAGTGGAGACGAGAGAAGCCCAAGGAGGGGCATAACCTCCAGAGATGATGGTCCTTACTTTGCTCTTGCCAGTTGGTGGGGGTGGGGATATGGTTGCAGCCATGACAGACCCTGTGATTTTTTTCAGGAAAAGCCAGAAATTTGGATTTTTTTTTTTTTTTGAGTTGGAGTCTTACTCTGTTGTCTAGGCTGGAGTGCAGTGGCACACACATGGTCACTGCAGCCTCAACCTGCTGGCTCAGGCAATCCTTCCTCCTCAGCCTTCTAAGTAGCTGGAACCACAGGTACACGCCCAGCTAATTTTTTGTTGTGGTGGTGGTTGTTGTTTTTTATTTATTGTAGAGACAAGGTCTCACCAAGTTGCCCAGGCTGGTTTTGAACCCCTGAGCTCAGGCAATCCTCTCGCCTCCACCTCCCAAAGTGCTGCAATTACAGGCGTGAGCCAGTGTGCCTGGCTTGGATTTTTTTTAATGTTAAATATCTCAGTTTTTTTTCCCTAGCATCGGCCAGATTCACATTTACAGCCAGCACTTGCAGGCCAAACCAACCAAGCCAAATTCCAACTACCAGCATGTGGGCTGAGACTGGACTCTCTCCTAGAAAGCATTCCTTGAGCCTGGAAGTTCTCATTTAACTCTTGCCATACGTGAACTTTGGAACTGATAGGTTCCAACTATAGGTGATTTCTGTAGCTTGTGTTCTTCTCATCTTCATTTTTCCAAGATTCTGTTCTGGCCACCAGGAAACCTCAACTGCCGTCCTACTGATTGGTTTTGGACTTTATACCGGTCAGTTTCCTTTTTTGTACCTAAGGGTCTTTAAGAGACGGGGTTAGACTAAATGATTAAACCAAAGTTCTTTCTTACCTTAAACTTTTGGAATCTAGTAAGCAGTCTCAGGGGAAAGAGCTCTAGCCAGGAGACAGAAGAACTGGGTTCTCGTACCTGGCCTTGTGTGACTTTGGTCTAGTCACACACTTTGCTGGCCCTGTTTGTTCATCTATTAAAAAGAATGGAGGCCGGGCACGGTGGCTCACGCCTGTAATCCCAGCACTTTGGGAGGCCCAGGTGGGAGGATCGCTTGAGCCCAGCAGTTCAAAAATAGCCTAGGCAGCATAGCGAGACTTCATCCCTATAAAGAAATCAAAGAATTGGTCGAGTGTGGTGATGCATGCTTGTAGTCCTAGCTGCTAGAGAGGCTGAGGCAAGAAGATCACCTGAGCCCAAGAGGTCAAGGCTGAGTGAGTGAAGAAGATCATGCCCTTGCACTTCCAGCCTGGGCAACAGAGTGAGAAAAGAATAGAAATAAGACCTTGCTGGTGGGTGCTCCGAAATCAGATTTGAAGTGCTCTAGAGGGCTTTTGCTGCACCATATCACATGGAAGATGGATGATGCTTTGAATCAACAAAGTCAGTGTCTTGGCTCACTCTTCCCCCCCAGAAGAGTGAGTTTTGAGGGCAGAGCCTAGTTATGCCTCCTGGACCCAACTCTGACTCTGTTCCCACTTTGACTGGCTGTTGACCTCTCCTAGCCTCATACTGATGGCTCATTGGTAAAAAGGGGTGATGATAGGGTTGTTGGGAGAATCAGATGCGGTAATAACTCATGCAAAGTGCCTAGCACATTCCTGGCACCAAATAAATGTGCAGTTAGAAGCTAATGGGAAGCAAATGACCAATGTCTGAGGTCAGGTCCCAGCATAAACTTGGAAAAGAAATAAAAGGAATCTTTCTTATCTTCTCCCATAGATTTTCCTAGCAAGCATCTCTTCCCTACTCAATTGGGTAGGTTTTTCATAGACCTGGGTAAGTTGGCTTTGGTTTTGGTTTTTCAGTGATGAGACATTTTTCCCCATTTCTTTAAGTCTTTTAATAAGGAAAACCTGGAGCCCAGATGTTAAAATATCTATTATATGTTGTGTATTTTATTTTATACGTTGTATGTTTTCTAAAGTAGTTGTTGTTATTGTTATTATTTTAGTTGGAATCTCACTCTGTCACCCAGGCTGGAGTGCATGGCACACTCATGGCCACCACATCCTCGACCCGCTGAGCTTAGGCGATCTTTCCATCTCAACCTTCCAAGCAGCTGGAACTACAGATGCGTGCCACCACACCAAGCTCGTTTTTTAAAAATTTATTGTAGAGATGAGGTCTCACCAAGTTCCCCAGGCAGGTCTCGAACCCCTGGGCTCAGGTAATCCACTCACCTCAGCCTTCCAAAGTGCTGGGATTACAGGCGTGAGCCACTGCGCCCGGGTTTAAATACCTTTTTAAATTAAAAAATAAGCTGGGCTCGGTGGCTCAGCCTGTAATCCCGTGCTTTGGGAGGCTGAGGTGAGTGGATTGCCTGAGCCCGCGGGTTCGAGACCCGCCTGGGCAACTTGGCGAGACCTCATCTCTACAATAAATTTAAAAAATCAGCCTGGCGTGGTAGCACGCACCTGTAATTCCGGCTACTGGGAAGGCTGAGGCGGAAGGATCGCCAGAGCCCAGTGGGTCGAGGCTGCGGTGACCGGGAGTGGCCACTGCACTCCAGTCTGGGCGACGGAGTGAGACTCCAACTCAAAAAATAAAAATAAAAAATAAATTAATTAATTGAAAAATAATATTTATCAATGTAGAAAAGCAATCATGATATGTTAGACGAAGATGCATATTATGAAACAGCATGTACATAGGATTCCTTGTCTCGCCTGCTTTTTGCTGCAAACTCCATTGAAGTAGAGATAAGTTTGCAAGGACATACTCAAAATGGCGGAGTGGTTATTTCCAGGTGAGAGGATTATAGGGGACTTTGATTTTATATTACTTTCTTTTTAAAAAAAAAATTTATTTTAAAGATATGGGGTGCAATTCAATGTTCATGATGCAGGTACCCTTTATATTACTTTTTATATGTTCAACACATAAAAATAACGATCTCAGCCTCAAATATTAACGATCTGAGCCTCAAATATTAACCCAGCCTCAAATGTTCCTTCAGATAAATATACTTGAGTGTCTTTTTTTTTTTTTTTTTGAGTTGGAGTCTCACTCTGTTGCCAAGGCTGGAGCACAGTGGCATGCTCACGGCCACCGCAGCCTCGACCTGCTGGGCTTAGGCGATCGTTCTGCCTCAGCCTTCCAAGTAGCTGGAACTACAGGTGTGCACCACCATGCCTGGCTAATTTTTTGATTTATTGTAGAGACAAGGTCTCACCAAGTTGCCCAGACTGGTCTCGAACCCCTGGGCTCAGGCAGTCCTCTCATCTTGGCCTCCCAAAGTTCTGGGAATATAGGCGTGAGCCATCATGCCCGGCTGAAGGTCATGCTTAATAGCTGCATAATACTGCAGTTTTATAACAGTATCAGAGTGATTTAATCAAGCTCTTATTCGTGGTCATTTAAGTTGTTCTGTTTTCTTACTGAGATTTAAATTAAAAACAAAAAGCACGGCTATAATGTAAGAAAATAGTTATTTTCTGAGATTGAATCATAGAGCCCAAAGGTATATGCAGAAATCTAAACTTTTGGTAGTAGAACCAAAATGGTTTTCTTCCTTAGAATTATTTGCCATTGAGTACCCATTTCCTGGCAGCATCACCAACACTGGGTGTTATCCCTTAGGTTTTCTTAATGCTGCTGCCTGTTTTTTCTCCCTGATGTAATGTCAGGCCAGAGTTGATTACCCGCTGCTGACTGCTGACTTTCAATCGTGCCCACTCTTGTCTTGGAATCTCCTGCAGCTTCAGACCTTCTCCTTTCCACAACCCATCTGCCTATCCAGCGGGGTTGCCTTCTCTCCCTCTTCCCATCCTTCTGAACTTTACACCTAATGGTGGAGACAGTTATGCAGTAGGAACAGAGAGGAGTCTGAAGACCTGGTTGCCATGGTGGCGCCAGCTGGATGTTGAAGGGTGCACAACAGTTTGTCCCTGAAGAAGGAAGGGATGGGGCTGGGCGCCGTGGCTCACGTCTAGCAATCTCAGCACTTTGGGAGGCTGAAGCCCAGAAATTTGAGACCAGCTTAGGCAACATAGTGAGACCTCATCTCTACAAAAAAAAAAAAATTATTATTATTTTTTGAGCTGGGGTCTCTGTCACCTAGGCTGGAGCGCAGTGGCATGCCCCAGAGTCGACCTACTGGGCTGTGATACTTCTGCCTAAGCCTTCCAAGTAGCTGGAACTACCACGCCCTGCTAATTTTTTGATGTATTGTAGAGATGAGGTCTCACCAAGTTGCCTAGGCTGTTCTTGAACCCATGAACTCAGGCATTCCTCACACCTCGGCCTCCCAAAGTGCTGGGATTACAGGCTTGAGCTGCCGCACCTGCTGGTTTTTTTTTTTTTTAGTCAAAGTCTCACTCTGTCACCCAGGCTGGAGCACAGTGGCATGATATCATCACTGCAGCCTCAACCTGATGGGCTGAGGCCATCTTCCCACCTCAGCCTTCCTCAGCTGGGACTGCAGGTGCACACCACCATGCCTGCTACTTTAAAACAAAAAATTAGCTGGGCTCGGTGGCTCAGCCTGTAATCCCGCGCCTTGGGAGGCTGAGGTGAGTGGATTGCCTGAGCCCGTGAGTTCGAGACCCACCTGGGCAACTTGGTGAGACCTCATCTCTACAATAAATCAAAAAACTAGCCGGGTGTGGTAGCGTGCACCTGTAGTTCCAGCTACTTGGAAGGCTGAGGCAGAAGGATCGCCGGAGCCCAGCAGGTCGAGGCTGCAGTGGCCGGAAGTGCCACTGTACTCCAGTCTGGGCGACAGAGTGAGACTCCAACTCAAAAAAAACCCAAAAAAACACAAACAAACAAAAAAACACAAAAAATTATTGTAAAGACAAAGTCTCTCCATGTTGCTCAGTCTGGTCTTGAACTCCTGGACTCAGACAATCCTCTCGCCTTGGCCTCCCAAAGTGCTGGGATTACAGGCGTGAGCCACTGTGCCCAGCCTATAAAAAAAATCTAAAGAATGAGCTGGGTATGGTGGCATAAACCTGAAGTCCCAAGCTACTCAGGAGGCTGAGGTGGGAGGATCGCCTGAGCGTCGGAGTTCAAGGCTGCAGTGAGCTGTTGATCATGCCACTGCACTCCAGGCTGGGTGACAGAATGAGACCTTGACTCAAAAAAAAACAAAAAAAGGAAAGAATGGGAGATTCTGGGCCTGAGGAGGCCACATGGGAGGCTGGCAGAGCTGCCTGGAGAAGCTGTTGCTCGCCTCGCCTGTTGGTGGCCTGAGCCAGGTGTATTACCCCATGTCATCCTCCTCTCTACTTTGTAAGGGGGATAGGACAGAGCTCATATTCCCCTTAGGAGACTTGCCCAAACTCTTGCAGTCTGTAAGTGTGGGAAGCAAAAACTCCAGTCTGGGCCTTGTGACGGTTCGTGTAGTGTCTTTCTCGCTGCAGTCCCTTGCCTTTCTGCTGCCCACTCCCAGACTCGAGAAATGGCTTTTGGAGGAATGGCAGTGGTGCCGGGGGTGCCTCTTACTTCAGTTGCCCAAGAACATGCAGAATACCCAGTGAGATGTGAATTTCCGATAAACAACAGATAATTTGGGGGGTGGGTATAAGTCCATCCCAAATATTGCCTGGGAGATACTGGGCATCTTGTATTTTGTTGTTGTTAATCTTACAACCCTACCAACTTAAGTCTTCCAGTGAATTTGATTGTTTTAGCCGAGAAATAAAGGCTGCTAGGGAAGTAATGCTGTCTGAAGAGTTGTCAGGGCAGTTATGTGAGTGGGAACCTGGCATGGGGAGTGAGGGAATATTGAAAGGGTGGGCTTGGTGTTGCTCACGAGGCATAGAGCCTTTAATTTGCTCCATCTTAAAGGTGCTGCTTTTTTGGTTTTGTTTTGTTTTGAGTTGGGGTCTCACTCTGTTGCCCAGCCTGGAGTGCAGTGGCACCATCACGGCTCTCTGCAGCCCCGATCTCCTGGGCTCAGGTGCCACTATACCCAGCTAATTTTTGGATTTTTTGGTAGAGATGAGGTCTCACTATGTTATCCAGGCTGGCGTCGAATGCCTGGGCTCAAGGGATTCTCCTACCTTGGCCTCCCAAAGTGCTGGGATTACAGGTGTGAGCCACCCGCACCTGGCTTTCAAGGTGCTTTTGTTTGCATGACCGTGCACCCTGAAGGGACCCACAAAACTGGTTCTCCAAGACAATGTGTGGTTGCCTGCTAACTCTGGCAGTGGACAGATGAGAAACATACATGGTCAAAAGTCAACCTTTGTTTAAAGTTTCTACAGATTAAAAATAAACCCCTGCCCGCCCAGGGAGGCTTTGTCAGGCCTGACACACCCTCCCCCAGAGCAGGAAGTTCTCAGATTTCTGCGATGATAATGATGTGAGTTCTTCAACAAGCTTTTTAGTAAGAAAACTGTCTGCAGCATGTGGGTTGTTAACTTTCTCTAGGCAAAAAGGATAAACTTTTGAGCGCAGGATTTTAGTTAGGATCGTCTTCCCCAGAAGAAAGTTTGGAAAGTTAACAGTGTTTTCCTCATTTCACCACTACTAGGTGCCAGTGTTTGACAGTTCGGTTGCTGAGTCGTGTTGCCTGCTCATATTATTATCTGTAAAACCGTTACTGCGCTATTAGTTGGTAATTATCTCTTTGCATTGAGTTGCAGTGGAGGTGAAGAATTTGCCATTTGAGTTCAATGAAAATACGCTGAGGTTCTAAGGGGAAGTTAGCTAGACATATGTAGGTTGAGTGTTATAATTAAGTCACAAGAAGATACTGCACTTTCTCCTGTTGCCCAAGTCTGAACATGATTAATTTGAGGAGCTCGCAACTCTTCCACTGTTAATAATAGTCAAGGGGTGAGTCGTAGACAGTTTTATAGCCCCACTTAGAGGTGACCGGCAGTCTCAAGGTCACAGAGGACATTGGATACTTGAGTTCTAATCACAGCTTTCTACCAATGTTGTAAACAACGAAGAGTAACACAACCATCAAAAGGACAATAGTGCTGATGTTTCTCGGTCTGTGTAAGATCTCAGAACTATAAACCTACTCACCCCAAATATTTATGTCCTTAAAAATAAGTGAATCACCTTTACCAAAAATGACAAAACAAACTCACAGTGCCTGAAATCTAAAATAAATAGTTTTTCTTATATGATCTCAAGGTCTGTCTAAATTTTCCACAGTAAAAATCCTGTGTTTTTTTGTTTTGGTTTGGTTTTTTATAGACAAGGCTTTGCTATGTTCCCCAGGCTTGTCTTGAACTCCGGGGCTTAAACTATCCTCCCACCTCGGCCTCCCAAAGTGCTGGTATCACAGGTGTGAGTCTTAAAACGTCTAATTAAAGTAAAATTAACATGGTGGAAACATCTCGTCTTCTGCAGATAAGCCTAATATTTGTTCATTTATCAACAAATACTGAGTTGGCAAGAAGCAGGCAATAAATCAGGAAATCAATAAAATAGATCCTCCTTTTACAATTTTAAGTTTAACTGCTGGTTTTACCATGTTGTGGATCTGTACTAGGCTTAGCTGCAACTCCCAGTTGAACAAGTCTAAAGAATATTGAGGCTGGGCATGATGGCTCACACCTGTAATCCCAGCACTTTGGGAGGCTGAGACAGGAAGATTGCTTGAGCCCAGGAGTTTGACCAGCCTAGGTGACATAGCAATACCCCGTCTCCTTACAAAAAATTCAAAAATTAGCCGGGCATGGTGGTGTGTGCCTGTAGTCCTAGCCACCTGGAGGCTGAGGTGAGCCGTGAGCATGCCACTGCACTCTAGCCTGGCTGACAGAGTGAGACCCCAACTCAATAAATAAATAAATAAGGACATTTTCTTAGATAACTATGGCACAGTCATCAAAATCAGGACATTTGACACACGGTAGATGCTATTATCTAATCTACAGTCCACATTCAAATTTCAGCTGTTGCCCCAGTCGTGTCTGTCCTTTGTGGCAATTTTGGTTTCGCCGTCCAAGGTCAACCCTCAGTCCAGGGTCGTTTAGCCATCAGTGTGCATTTCATGATCATTACAACTTATTTAGCTTGTAGGAAAGCTCCATTTGCTTCTGCTTACTCCAAGACAAGGTCATTTCTTGGATTTAGTTTAAAAGGTTATGAGCATCAACAACACAGTATCAATGGTGCTCAGTTTTTCTTGAGACATTCTCATTGGAGACATTCTCATTGGAGGCACTGGCAAGTATTTTGCTAATAAGTTTCAGCTGTTTCCTAGGAGGTACGCAGGTCTGGGCAGGGTATTATACCTCCCAGGTCCCGAGAGGACATGTGTCTGCTGTGAAGTGTATGGTGCCACTGTTGTAGTAGATGGTTGGAGTTCAGCAAATTGCTCTTGAGTTGCATGGAATCTAATTTAATAAAATAAAAATTAAATGACTTGTTCTAAACCAGCCACAGCACCCATGACCTTCACTAGCAGCCCAGCTAACGAGGGTCATTTTGATGAGATACCCATTTCATAAGCAAATATAATGTGACTGTTTATTAGGTCAATAACAGCTGTCTCGTGTTTGACTATATTCTGACTTGTTGTGTGTATTTGTGTATGAAGGGGATTCTGTGCCGACAAGGGAAAAACCCTGCCCAAATTCCAACTTAAATACAACCAGGCCAGGTGCGGTGGCTCACACCTGTAATCGCAGCATTTTGAGAGGCCGATGTGGGAGGATCGCCTGAGCCCAGCAGTTCAAGACCAGCCTGGGCAACATAGCATAAGACCTCATCTCTACAAATAATCACAAAATTATCTGGGTGTGGTTGTGTGTGCCTATAGTTCCAGCCACTTGGGAGGCTGAGGTAGAAGACTTGCCTGAGCCCAGGAGATCGAGGCTGCGGTGAGCTCCGATTGTGCCACTGCACTCCAGTCTGGATGACAGAGTGAGACCCCAACTCAAAAAAAAAAAAATACAAACTTCAACCCCCATACCCAGTAAAAGAATGGGAACTATTTGCTGCTTTCTGCAAAGCCCCCGCCCCCAAAAAAAACAAAACTCCAGATTATATTACCTTTAAATGACAGAACATTTGCACAAGACTTTTGAGCCATTGCAACGTGAGACGTTTCTAAAGAGAGTCAGAAAGGGGATTGCAACATTTCTTTGTGCTGGGCCATGTTTTACCTCCCTGCATCTTTAACTTTGGGTTTCTGTGTGTGTTTTCTTTAGAAAGGTTTACTTAAAACGAATTCCCCCTGGGGGAAATGGGCAGATAGTCCCTAAGGAGAAATCCCACTTATAGCTGTGAGCCTGTCCCTGGGCGCCAGGCAGCCCTCTGCCAACCAGCCCAGGTGCTTTCTCTCAGTAACTACAGGTATCGCTGAGAACACAGGCTCTAAAGGAAAGCCCGCCCCAGCCCAGACACAGAAGTCCTTTGACCTGTCCACCTTTGGTGGGGCAAACCCTAGCCAGAGCGTGAAAGATGAAACCTCAGCGCTTTCCTGCCAGGTGCCAGAGAAGGCTGGGAGGGCCTCGTGGCTGGTTACTTACTAGTAACTAGTGCTGTTGCCTTATTCCTCAGGGAGTGGTGATTTCAGGGCTGTTTTTCTCCTTGCAAACCAAGGAAGAAGTAATATTAGAACCTGCTTCCAAAAGCAGTATATCTGTGGTCTCGGGTTTTGTGTGTGTTGGGATGAGAGGCGGGGGTGAAGGCAGGTCTAAGTTATTTCTGTTCCTTTTTCTCAGAATATTGATTCTGGGCCAGGTGTGATGGCTCACGCCTGTAATCCTGACACTTTGGAGGCCGGAGGTGGGAGGATTGCTTGAGCCCAGGAATTCAAGATCAGCCTGGGCAACATAGCAAGACCCGCTCTCTACACAAAATTTAAAAGATTAGCCTAGTGTGGTGGCGCGTGCCTGTAGTCCTGGCTACTCGGGAGGCTGTGGCAGAAGAATAAACTGAGCCCAGGAAGCTGAGGCTGTGATGAACTGTGATCCTGCCACTGCATTCAACCTGGAACCTGGGCAACAGAGTGAGAGCCTGATTCAAAAAAAAAATTGCTTCTTTGTTTGACTCCTGAGCTGTTCTGTGCTGCAAAAGAGCCCCAGGGGGCCAGCCTGGAACCACACAGCCCTGACGGGTCAATTATGCTCCAGGAACTTCCAGCATCTAGTTTGTGGAACAGGTAGAACCAGCTCCCTCGTCTACTTCCATGCTTTGCCAGCGATCAAGTTCTGGTTGTGTGCCAGGGCTGGCATTCCCGAGTTGCCTTGGCAGTGCCCTTTGGGTGGGGCAGTGACCCACCAGACCAGCTTTCCAATGTGGACCCGTCCTCGCTGCTGTGGTGGCGGCTGCCCGGAAACCAGGTTTTGTCATTCTTTGGAATCAGAATGAGTGGTTCTTATCCGAATCAGTGGTTCTCCACCGGGGTGATTTTGCTCCGTAGGAGACATTTGGCCATGACTGGAGACGTTTCTGTTGTCACAACTGAGGGACAGGGAGTGGTTGCTATTGGCGTCTGATGAATAGAGAACTGGGATCCTACAGTGCACAACAAAGAATGATTGGGTCCAAAATGTTTAGGCGCGCCACTGTGGAGAAGCCCTGAAAATAAGCTGAGTTGTCAGGTCCCTGACCTCCCCACTCCTTTAGGTCTTATGCCCACTCTCCCTGTGCTAGAACCAGATGGAACAACTCCATCCAGGCCGTAGTACAGCTTGCCTCACCCCTTTCTCTCCATATTGAAATCACCTGTTGCTCTCCTGGCTTCCTTTCCACGTTTTTTGTGTGTTTGTTTTTAACTTTTTTGTTTTGTTTTTTTAAGGACAGAGATTCGTACATTTTATTATGCTTCAGGTTCATGGGTAGTGAAGGTGAGGGGACAAGTATCTGCATTCTGGACCTGTCCCTGGCCCATTCTGATGCCCGCAGTTCTCTCATCTGACTTTGAATAACTGGGTGGTGCTCTCCTAAGCTGACAACCCAGTGGTTTGGGAACTGGCTTGCAGATGTCCTGAGCCCTTGCTGACTGGCCTCCGACAGCTTCTGTGCACCCTCGTTTCCCCACCTGCTCAGTTTGTCTTTAGCTCTCCTCCACCCTGGCCCCTCCCCTTACCCTTCCCTTTTCTCACACCCTGGCTTTCCTCCCACCTCCAGGTGTCCCCTCCCTTGGGCTCGGCCTGCATTCTCGCCCACTGGCCATTTATCTGCCAGTCCTTTGCACGGTTTTCTGTACACCTGATGTGTTTGCGTTTTCTATTGTTAACTTTATCCCTTTCGGGGAAACACCACAAGAGCAGGACCCACAGCCAATTCCTTCTGTGTGCTCTAGGGTTGAGACTCCCAGCTGGGCAACCCTTAGAAACCCTTGGAGCTTTTCAAGAAAACACAAACCCAAGGCTAGAGGCCAGTATGATTTGGGTTTGCTGTTCAAAGTCACTTAGTTTTATATTTCTTGTTTTGGAGAATTCACAGACCCCCTAAAGCCCTCTTTCTGACCCATGGATGAAAGCCCTGATGAAGATAACAAGAAACCCATGGTGCTCTGGAATGTCATTCCAGAACAATGCCAAGACTGTTATAAGTATGAAATGTGGCATGTGTGTGTGCAAGAGAGAGGTGTAAAGTTTAGATCTTTTCTCTAATCCAGGCATCATAAAAGTGGCACCATGGTTATGAAGACACAAACCTTATGATGGAAAAGAAGGAATAGATTGGCCTGAAAGTTCAGCTTGCTTAGAAAGCACAGAATAAGCACCTAAGGCTTTAAAAATATATTTAGGCCAGGTGTGGTGGCTCACAACTGTAATCCCAGTACTTTGGGAGGCCAAGGCAAGAGGATCACTTGAGCCCAGGAGTTCAAGACGAGCCTGGACAACATAGCGAGACCTGGTCACTACAAAAATCAAAAAATTAGCCAGGCATGATGGTGCGTGCCTGTAGTCCCAGCTACTCAGGAGGCTGAGGCAGAAGGATCACCTGAACCCAGGAGGTTGAGGCTGTGGTGTGGTGAGCTGTGATCATGCCACTGAACTCCAGTCTGGGCAACAGAGTGAGACCCTGACTCAATATATATAATTTTTTTTTTTTAAATAGAGGATCTAGCAAGATCCTTATAAGAAAACATCAGGTCATTGTCTACACAGATGCAAAGTAATGCCTTTTCTATTTGTGAAGTTTGGGGAGGTTTCCTGTTCTCTATATTTGGGTTGAAGGAAGTGTTGACTTGTGTGACTTGTAAGGCAAACCAAATAATTCCAAATATAAATACTCCTGCTTGAGTGGGGAAAGTTCTAACATGATTGCTGGGTGATACATATTTGTTTTAAATGTTGGGCTTGTAACAAGGAGTGGTTTGGGGCTTTGGAAAGAGGTGCAGGTGGGGCTTCTCTGTGCCTTGGGCCAGAGTTCATCACGTTCCTGGAATTACTCCTGGGCAACTGTGGTGAGCAGCTCACTCTGAAATGGCTTCAGATATTGAGGCCTTGTTCAGCCAGAGAATGTGCCAGGCTCTGGGCTAGTTCTTGCTATTTTTACTGTGTGTGTGTGTTTTTAAACTCTGGACAGAAATACCTCACCATCACTCACAGGAGAACATCAGAAGGCCCTGTAGCCTAGCCACACCCTCGATTTAAAACCCAGTTAATAGGAATTTGGTTTTTTGGCTTTATAAAATTAGAAACACAAAGTGTAAATATATGCTTCTTCTGATTAAGTTTTTTGTTTTTGTTTTTGTTTTTGAGTTGGAGTCCCACTCGGTCGCCCAGACTAGAGTGCAGTGGCCGCTCCCGGCCACCGCAGCCTCGACCTGCTGGGCTCCAGCGATCCTTCCACCTCAGCCTTCCGAGTAGCCGGAATTACAGGCACGCGCTATCACGCCCGGCTAATTTTTTTTGATTTATTGTAGAGATGAGGTTTCGCCTGCCCAGGCGAGTCTCGAACCCGCGGGCTCAGGCAATCCACTCACCTCAGCCTCCCAAGGCGCGGGATTACAGGCTGAGCCACCGAGCCTGGCTTGATTAAGTTTTTAATACCCAGGATTTAATAAAAGATGAACAAACAAATCTTTTTTTTTTTTAAGTTGAGTCTCACTCTGTTGCCCAGACTGGAGTGCAATGGCCGCTCCCGGCCACTGCAGCCTCGACCTGCTGGGCTCCAGCGATCCTTCCGCCTCAACCTTCC
>CAUYQG010149521.1:0-12640 GCA_963574415.1 Tarsius wallacei | reverse complement strand
ACGCCTGTAGTTCCAGCTACTTGGAAGGCTGAGGCGGAAGGATCACCGGAGCCCAGCAGGTCGAGGCTGCGGTGGCCGGGAGCGGCCACTGCACTCCAGTCTGGGCGACAGAGTGAGACTCCAACTCAAAAAAAAAAAAAAGATTTTCATTGAATATTAGCTATTTATAATACTGGGTATCTTACAAACACCGTAACTCATCCTGTTCCAAACAAAACATTCAATTTTCTTTCTTTTTTTTTGAGTTGGAGTATCACTCTGTTGCCCAGACTGGAGTGCAGTGGCACACTCACGGCTACCAGAGCCTCAACCTTCTGCCTCAGCCTTCCAAGTAACTGGAACTACAGACACGTGCCACCACACCCAGCTATTTGAATTATTGTAGAGATGAAGTCTCACCAAGTTTCCCAGACTGGTCTCGAACCCCTGGGCTCAGGAAATCCTCTCACCTCGGCTTCCCAAAGTGCTGGGATTACAGGCTTGAGCCACCGTGCCCAGCAAGACATTCAGTTTTCAATCCCAGCTCCACTGTTTATTTTTTTTCACCAGTACTACCATCTTTCTAGTTCCACACTGCCACTATTACAAGCATACCTCATTTTATTACACTTTGCAGATACTGTTTTTTTTATAAATTGGAGGTTTGTGGCAACCCTGCATCAAGCAAGTCTTTTGGCACAATTTTTCCAACAGCTTATGCTTGCTTTGTGATTCTGTCACAATTTGGTAATTCTTGCTGTGTTTCATACTTTTTCATTATTACTATATCTCTTATGGTGATCAGTGATCTTTGATGTTACTATTGTAATTGCTTTTGGATATTCCAAACCGTGCCCGTATAAGATGACAAACTTAGTGTGTTTTGACTGCTCCACCGACTGGCTTTTCCTCAGTCTCTCTCCTTCTCTTTGGGCCTCCTAGTCCCCGAGACAGAACAATATTGAAACTGAGCCAGTTAACCCCACAGTGGTTTCTTAAGTGTTAAGTGAAAGGAAGAATTGCATGTTTCCTACTTGAAATTACAAGCAAGAAATGATGAAGCCTGCTGACAAAGGCGTGTTGAAAGCTGGAAAAGGCTGAAAGCTAGGCCTCTTGCACCATATGGTTAGCCCAGTCATGAAAGCCAAGTTACAAAGTCAAAGGGAAAGTTGAAGGAATTTAAAAGCATTCTTACTCCAGTGAACTCATGAATAAGAAGCAAAACAGCCTTATTGCTGATACTGAGAAAGTTTGAGTGGTCCGGATAGAAGACCAAACCAGCGACAACACTCCTTTAAGCTAAAGCCTAACCCAGAGCAAGGCCCTGACTCTCTTCAGCTCTGTGAAGCCTGAGAGGTGAGGACTCCGCTGAAGAAAAATGTGAAACTAGCAGAGGTTGGCTTACGAGGTTTAAGGAAAGAAGTTTTCTCCATGCCGTACAAGTGCAAGATGATGCAGCAAGTGCTGATGTAGAAGGTGCAAGTTATTTGAAAGATCTAGCTACGATAACTGGTGAAGGTGGCTACGCTAAACAGATTTCCAATGTATATGTACAGTCTGGGAAAAGGTGCCTCCTGGGACTTTCTTCGCTAGAGATGGGCCAGGCTGACTCTCGCTGGAGGCTAATGCAGTGGCAACTAAGTGGAAGCCAATGCTCATTTACTATTCAGAAAATCCTAGGGCCCTTAAGGATTATGCTGAATCTACTCTGCCTGTGCTGTGTGAGTGGATGACAGCACTTCCATTTACAGCATGGTTTACTGACCATTCTAAGCCCTCTTTTAAGACCTACTACTCAGAAAAAAAGATGCTTTCAAAATATTATTGCTCCTTCACATCACCTCCGTGACCCAAGGACCCTGATGGAGATGTTTTAAGGAGGTTAATGTTTTTTTGCCTATGAACACAACATTGATTCTGCAGCCAATGGATCGATCAAGGAGTAATTTCTACTTCAAGTCTTATTACTTAACAAATACATTTCCTAAGGCTATCGGTGTCACAGGTGGTGATTCCTCTCATGGATCTGGGCAAAGTACATCGAAAACCTTGGAAAGGGTTTACCATTCTAGATGCAATTGAGAATAGTCATGATTTATGTAAAGAGGTCAAAATATCAAAATCAGGAGTTTGGAAGAAGTTGATTCCACCCTTCGTGGGTGACTTTGAGGGACTCAAGACTTCAGTGGAAGGCATTACTGCAGAGGTAGTAGAAACAGCAACAGAACTAGAATTAGAAGTGGAGCCTGACAATATGAATTGCTGCAATTTCATGATAAAACTTGAATGGATGAGGGGTTGCTTCTTATGGGAGAACAAAGAAAGTGGTTTCTGGACATAGAGAGTACTCCTAGTGAAGATGCTCTGAAATTGTTAAGACAACAAAGGATTTAGAATATTATATACACTTAGTTTATAAAGCATTGCCAGGGTTTGAGAGGATTTACTCCAATTTTGAAAGTCCTGCTGTAGTTGGTGTGGTAGCTCACACATGTAATTCCCACACTTTGGGAGGCCAAGGCAGGAGGATTGCTAGAGGCCAGAAGTTCAAGAGCAGCCTGGGCAACATAGCAAGACTCTGTCTCTTCAAAAAATAAAAGTCAGCCAGGCATGGTGGGGTGTACCGGTGGTGGTTACTGCTTGGGAGGCTGAGATGGTAGGATCACTTGAACTCTGGGGGGTCGAGGTTGCAGTGAACTGTGATCACACTATAGCACTCTGCCTGGGTGATATAGCAAGACCTTGTTGAAGTAGGAGGAGGAAAGATGGAGAACAGCCACAACCATTAGGCAGGATAGCAGTTTTTGCATTGTTGAAATTTGACGTTTGATATTGGAATACATTCTTAAATGTGGTTATGTTATATGTGGATATGTTATATGTCATTTTAATGGGCATTTCTCATCTTTTTTTTGCTAATGACTTATTACTTGCTGTTTATATTTATTTTAGACTATGGAAATGATGATAGACAAAAAGGAAATTCGAGAGATTTTCTTATTAGAGTTCAAAATGGGTGGTAAAGCAGTGGAGACAACTCAAAACATCAACAATGCATTTGACTCAGGAACTGCTAACGAACGTACAGTGCAGTGGTTCAAGAAGTTTTGCAAAGGAGACCAGCCTTCAGAAGTTGACAACCAATTGAGAGCAGTCATCGGAGCGTATCCTCTTACAACTACGTGAGAAGTTGCTGAAGAACTTAACGTCAACCAATCTATGGTGGTTCAGCGTTTGAAGCAAGTTGGAAAGGTGAAAAACCTGGTTAAGTGGGTGTCTCATGAACTGACCGAAAATTTTAAAAAACATCTTTTTTTTTTTGAGTTGGAGTCCCACTCTGTCACCCAGGCTGGAGTGCAGTGGCACACACACAGTCACCCCAGGTCAACCTGCTGGGCTCCAGCGATCCTTCCACCTCAGCAGCCTTCCAAGCAGCCAGAACTATAGGCGTGCGCTACCACGCCCGGCTAATTTTAGATTTTTTTGTAAAGACGAGGTCTCACCAAGTTGCCAGGGCTGGTCTTGGAACACACGGACTCAGGCAATCCACTCACCTCTGCCTCCCAGAGTGCTGGGATTAAAGGCTAAGCCACCAAGCCCAGCCAAAATCATCGTTTTGAAGTGTCATCTTCTCTTATTCTACCCGACAATGAACCACTTCTCGATTGGATTGTGACGTGCGACGAAAAGTGGATTTTATACGACAACTGGCAATGACCAGCTCAGTGGTTGGACCAAGAAGAAGCTCCAAAGCACTTCCCAAAGCCAACTTGCACCAAAAAAGGGTCATGGTCACTGGTGGTCTGCTGCCGGTCTGATCCACTACTGTTTTCTGAATCCTGGTGAAACCAGTACATCTGAGAAGTAGTATGCTCAGCAAATCAATGAGCTGCAGCAAAAACTGTAATGCCTGCAACCCAGATTGATCAATTCTTCTCCACCACAACACCCGACCGCAAGTCACAGAACCAATGCTACCAAGTTTTGCTTCACCAACCGACTACCACTTCTTGAAGCATCTTGACATTTTTTTGCAGAGAAAACGCTTCCACAACCAGCAGGATGCAGAAAATGCTTTCCAAGAGTTTGTCGAATCCTGAAGCATGGATGTTTTTGCTACAGGAATAAACAAACATTTCTTGTTAGCAGAAATGTGTTGATTGTAATGGTTCCTATTTTGATTCATAAAGATGTACTCCACACCCTTATGGAAGTTGGAACTGGCATCCATTTCCTGAGCAAAACCCGAAACACACGGGCCATAAGAGATAAGATAGACAAGTGGGACCTCATTAAACTGACAAGCTTCTGCAAAGCCAAAGAAACCATCAAGAGAGCAGCAGGGAGACAGCCCACAGACTGGGAAAAAGGATTTGCCAAGCCAGGTCTGACAAAGGCCTCGCATCTAGGATCTGCAAGGAACTCAAATGTGCTGAAAAGAAAAAAACAAACAACCCCATTACAAAGTGGGCAAAAGACACGAACAGACACTTCTCAAAAGAAGACTTACGAGCGGCCAACAAATACATGAAGAAAAATGTTCAATCTCACTAGTCATCAAGGAGATGCAAATTAAAACTACACTGAGATACCACCTAACTCCAGTCAGAATGGCCATTATCAATAACTCAAAAAATAACAGATGCTGGAGAGGATGTGGTGACAAGGGAACACTTCTACACTGTTGGTGGGAGTGTAAACTGGTACAGCCTCTGTGGAAATCAGTGTGGTGTTTCCTAAAAATCGACCTTCCATATGACCCCGCAATCCCCCTACTGGGAATATGCCCTGAAGAACTCAAATCACTCTATAAAAAAGATACCTGCACACGTATGTTTATCGCAGTATTGTTCACAATAGCAAGATCATGGAACCAACCATGCTATCCATCAAAAGAGGACTTGACTTTAAAAAAATGTGGTACATACACACAATGGAATGTTATGCAGCCATAAAAAAGAACAAAATCATGAATTTTGCAGCAACCTGGATGGAATTGGAGTTTTATAATACTGAGTGATCTCTCACAGAAACAAAGATTTGAGTATCACATGTTCTCACTCATAAGTGGACCTTGAACAACTATTGTAATACTTTAAGAAAAGGATTGACAGTGGTGGGAAACTATGGGGGGGGGCAGGGAGGGGAAGGGAGGTGGGATCAATGGTAGTCAATATCTGTCTGGGGATGGGGGGGGTACACCTCATCAACAAGGGTACCTGCACAATGCATATTTGTATACCTAACCCTTAACTGTACCCCACAATTTTAAAATAAAAAATATGTTAAAAAAATAAAAAGAAGATGTATTCGACCCTAGTTATAATGATTTAAAATTCACGGTCTGAAACTGCAATTCCTTTTGCACCAACCTAATGCCACTACCATGAGTAAAATGCTATCAACATTGCATGCTCAGAGACATTTTTGTGTGTGTGAAAGGAAGGAGTCAAACAATGCAGCAAACTTCATTGTTTTATTTAAAGGCATTACTACAGCCACATCAGCCTTCACCAATCACCACACTGATCAGTCAGCAGCCAGTAAAGCTGAAGCAAGACCCTCTACCACGGTGGAGATCATGACCTGCTGAAGTCTTAGATGATGATGATGATTTTTTAATATAAAACATTTTTATGTATGTACATTGTGGTTTTAGTCATAATGGTATTGCATACTCGATAGACTATAGTGTAGTATAAACATAACTTTTATATGCATTGAGAAACCAAAAAGATTATGTGACTTGCTTTACTGCAATTTTCGCTTTGTAGCAGTCTGAAACCTAACCTACAGTATAGCCAAGGTATGCCTGCAATTTCTGTCTTGACCTCACCTTCAATCACATTTGCCAAGTCTTCCCAATTCTGCATTTCCTCTGCAATATCTTGTGTGCCTTTGTATCAGTCATGATTTTAGTTACATAAAACAATCCCTCTAGCAGAAAGGTAACCATAGTATTAGGCTTAAGTCTTCCTTTTAGTCTACTTCTGTAAACAACAGATTTTAAAATTCATTTCAACAGATGTTGCTGCTTGATTAAACTTCTTTAAAGAGGTCTGTAGTTTTTCCTTCAATGTCATTCTGGTTTTGGTATAAGTTTCACGTTAGCTTAATAGAATGAGTTGGAAAGGGATCCCTCTTCTTCAATTTTCTGAAGGAATTTGTATTAAATTCTTAGGTAGAATTCCTCAGTAATGCCAACCGGATACCGGAACATCCTTTTGGCATTAGAAATTTAATATTAAAAGTAGATTGGCCGGGTGCAGTGGCTCAAGCCTGTAATCCCAGCACTTTGGGAGGCTGAGGCAAGAGAATTACCTGAGCCCAGGGGTTCAAGACCAGCCTGGGCAACTTGGTGAGACCTCATCTCTACAATAAATGAAAAAATTATCTGGGTGTGGTAGCGTGCCTGTAGTTCTGGCTACCTGGAAGGCTGAGGTGGAAGAATCACCTGAGCCTAGCAGGTCGACGCTGGGGTGGCCATGAGTGTGCTACTGCACTCCAGCCTGGGCAACCAAGTGAGACTCCGACTCAGAAAAAAAAAAAAAGTATATTTAGGGCTACTGATGTTATTTTTCTTAGGTTTTTGTTTTGTTTAGAGTTAGGGGTGTTGCTATGTGGCCCAGGCTGGTCTTTGTACTCCTGAGATCAAGGGGTTCTCCTGTCTCAACCTCCTGAGTAGCTGGGACTGCATGTACACACTCCTGACCCCAGCTATTGTTTTTTTATTCCTTAATGAGCTTTGATGTTGTGTGTCTTTAAAGGAATTTGTCTATTTGATATAAGTTGTTAACTTTATTGGCATGAAGCAGTTCATGATATTTCTTTATTATCTTTTAATATATGTAGGAGCTATAGTGATGTCCTCTCTCATTCTTAATATCGTTCTCTTGTGTCTTTCACTCTTTTTATCCTGCTCAATCAAGCTAGGTTTATCAGTTTTCTCAAATAATCAGGTTTTGCTTTCATCAGTTTTTCTTTTTATTTCACTGATCTCTGCTCTTTATTTTTTCTTTTCTTCTGTTTCTTTTGGATCTACTTTGCTCTTTTTTCCTAATTTAAGGTGTGAGTTGGAGTCATTGACTTCAGACCTTTCTTTTAGTGTTATAAAACTTCCTCTAAGCACTGCCTTAGATGCATCTCAACAAATTTTGCTATGTTGTATCTTCATTTTCATTCAGTTCAAAATGCTTCATAATTTTCCCTTAGGTTTTGTCTCTGACCCATGGGTTATTTAAATGTGTGCTATTTGGTGTCCAAATATTTTGGAATTTCCAAAGATCTTTCTGTTACTGATTTCTAAATTCCACCGTGGTTAGGAAGTATAGTATGATTTGATTATTTTTAAATTTTCTGAGACTTGTTTGATGGCCCACAAGCATTCCACTTTGAAAAGTGTTTTGTGTGCACTTGAAAAGAATATGTCTGCTGCTGTTGAGTGGTGTAATCTATGCCAATTATGTCATGTGCTTGATAGTGGTGTTTAAGTCTTCTAGGTTCTTACTGATTTTCCGTCTGTTTTTTCTATCAATTAAAAGTCTTGAAATGTTCTAGATTGTGTATTTATTTCTCCTTTTAGTTAATTTTATTTATTTTTTTAGACATGGTCTTGCTCTATTGCCTGGGCTGGAGTGCAATGGTGCAATCATAGCTTACTGTGGCTTCAAACTCCTGAACTCAAATGATCCTCCTACCTCAGCTTGCTGAGTGACTGGAACCACAGGTGCATGCCACCACAACTGGCTAATTAAAGAAAAAAATTTTTTTAGAGATGGGAATATTGCCATCTTGCTCAGGCTGGTCTCTAACTCCTGGTCTCAAGTGATCCTCCTACCTCAGCCTCTTGAGTAACTGGGAAGACAGACATGAACCACTGCTCCCAGCTTAGTTCTGCTTTTGCTGATGTGTTTTGAAGCTCTGTGTTAGGTTCATAAATGTTTAGGATTGTTATGTCTTCATATTAAATTTGCCCTTTAATCATTATTGAATTATACTTTTTTGGTGCTATTCTTCATTTAAAAAGCATTGGTATGTTTAGACTGGCTACATTGAATGTGATTATTGATGTCATTGGGTTTAAATCTACCATCTTGCTATTTGTCCTCTATTTAGCTCTTCTGTTTTGTTCTCTTTTTCTTCTTTATCTGCATTCTTTTGAACTAATTGAGTACTTTTAAAGTTCCATTTTATCTTTTTTGTTGGCTAATTAGCTATAATTCTTTGTTTTAATTTTTAAGTAGCTTAAGAGTAGTAATTTTGTGTTATAGATTTCCCTCTAAGCACTGCTTTAGCTGCCTCCCAACAAATTTTGTTATATCTTTATTTTCATTCAGTTCAAAATAAAAACTTCATACTTTCCCCTTAGGTTTTGTCTTTGATCCATGTAATGTGTTATTTAAGGTTTTGTGTGTGTGTGTGTGTGTGTGTGCGTGTGTGTGTGTGTGTTTAAAGTTATCACAGTCTACTTTTAAGCATTATTATACCACTGAAAATATAAGAACCTTACAATAATCTTCTTTCATTTTTCCACTCCCAGATTTGTGCTATTTTTGTCATGCATTTTACTTATGCGTGTGTTGAAATCCCCACAAAATGGTGTTGTTTTTGCTTTGAACAGTAAGTTCTATTTCAAGGTGAATAAAATAGTTCCTCACATTTACCTACAGATTTACAGTGCATGGTACTCTTCACTCCTTTTTGTTGATCCAGATTCCTACTTGGTACTATTTTCCTTCTGCCTGAAAACATCCTTTAACATTTCTTGCAGTGCAGGTCTGCTGCTGATGAATTCTTTTACCTTTTGCAAGCTGAAAAGTTGTTATGTTAACTTAATATTTTAACGATCTTTTCATTTGCTATAGAATTCTATATTGATGGTTTGTTTGTTTTATTCTTTCAATACTTTAACAGTATGGTACCACTGAACTCCAGTTTGCATTGTTTCCAACAAGATGTCTGCCATCATTCTTGTTCCTCCTCACAGAATGTGGCCTTTTTCCTCTAGCCACTTTTAAGATCTCTTTTTCACATTGGTTTAAGTCAGTTTAACTGTGATGTGCTTTGGTGTGGTTTTATTTACGTTTATTATGCTTACTGTTCCTTGAACTTCTTGAGTCTAGGTGTTTAGATTTTTTAATACACTTGGAAAATTTATAACCACCATTTCTTCAAATGTTTTTTCTTTCTCTGCCCTCCCCACTTTATTGGTCTCCAATTATGTGTATATCTCAGTCACTTGAAATTGTCCTACAACTCACTGAGGCTCTGTTCATTTTTTTCAGTTTTTTTCTTTGTTTCATTTTGGATAGTTCGGTTGTTGTATTTCTGAGTTCACTAATGTTTTCTTCTGTAGTTTCTAATCTGCTGTTAACCTCATCCAGTGTGTGTTTTTTTTAAATCTCAGATGTTGTATTTTGCAACTCTATGAAGTTCAATTTAAGTCATTTTAGTATCTTCAGTGTTTCTATTTTACAAGCTTAAATGTAAAGTAATTTAAGCTTGTAAAAGATAATTTGGAATTATTCCTTTTTGATTGCTGAATATTTTGGCATTCTATAGATATTGTTGATCTTTGGTCTCAGATGTACTTAAGTTACTTGGAAACTATTTCTTTCAAAGCCTGATTTTGAAACTTCTTTAGGGACGAGCCTTTTCTCTAGGGCTAATTTTGTCCCACTCCTGAAGTGATACCCTTCTGATGCCCCAGGAGTTATGTGCCCTGCACCTCCCTCCCCGCAGAAGCGCTGTTTCCCACCCTGTGTGAGCTCTAGGGAGTCTTCCCTTTGATCCTTCAGATGGTTTTTCCTGGGCCTTGGTTAGTTTCTTCCCATGTATGTGCTGATTATTCCTTAGCTGGATACACAAATGGCCCCATCTGCAGATTTTCAAAGCTCTTTCCCTGTATAGCTCTTTTCTCTACACTCTGTCCTACAATCTCCGGCCACTTGGCCTCGGGGGACTCCTAGCTTCATCTACTCAACTCAGACCACTGGGTATGGCCTAGGTTCTCCTCATTCTACTCAAGCTTGTAAGCTTTTCTCAGGCGGTAAGCTGGGGTGATCATAGGGCTCCCCCATTTGATGATAGGGTATCGCTAACCTGCACTACCTGATGTCCAATGTTTGAAAACCATTTTTATATGAGTATATGTGGGATCATAAACACAGTTTCAGTTATTCCATTTTGGGCCCATAGAAGTTCACTGTCATAATTTTTAGCTGCATACTTTTTGCTGGTAATATATTTTACTCCCTACCAAAAAAAAAAAAAAATGGACCATATAGACACATTGCTAGGTCCTTCCCAGAGCCTTGGAAAGGATTGTTCCAAGGGAGGGACTCATGAAGCTTAAACCTAATTAGCTTCACAGTAAATCCACTTTGGGTCTTATTTAGTAAAAGAGGAAAGAAAAGAACTGGCCTCAATCCAGCCCAATTAGACTCTCCCCAAGGACAACATGGCCGATGACAATCGATAAAGGAGGCAGTGTTTACAAGGACTAATTCGATGAATCAAAAAACTCATTTCCTTAAAGATTCAGGGAAGCCACTCAGCCAGAAGCATGGCATCAAGACCCAGTGGCTCTACCTGTGTCTCCAGGGCCAGGCAGCTTGGAGGCCTGGTGACGGAGGGGCAGATTGAGGAGGGCACCATCCACCCAAGAGGTTGCTCACCTGCGTTGAAGAGGTCTCACATTACAATGCCACTTGAGCTGAATCTGTGTTGCATGCCAATTTCTTTTTTTGTCCTAACTTCAAGTTTCTACTAATTGTACATCCTGAGAGCAAGCTTATGTCAGAAACTTGAATCGAGATTAAACTGAGTTATACTGTAATCAGGATCATGTGATTATAGAAACGTTCTCAAACTCAAAATGTAAGCTAAACGATTTAAACTATACGTACTCTTAGACTGTTGTCATGTATAGAGTCTGGTGGTGTAAAGACAACTCGAATTTTGAAACTGTATAGCTAGTGGGTTTAAGACTTCTCTAGGTTCATGTGTGTATGTATCATCAATTCTTAAGAACAGTGATAAACATAATAAATTAGTAGCAATAATAAAAAATAAGTATGTTCTTTAACTGTCTTTTCTGTAACAAGAAAGGAATCTGACAGCCTCTCAAAGAAACCATGAAGTGCAGGGAGGTGGGAGCAAGGCTGCTGCTCACCTCTTTGGTGCCTATGTGCTGTTAGGAAAAGGTGCTGCCTCTGAGTGATGTCACCTTGTGGGTGCATGGCATAGTGAGTGGAGCTCAGTTCAGGCTCCTTTGTCTCTTGGACTGGGCACTGGTGTGCAATAAATAGACTATATAACTGCAGGTGGGGTATCAATGGCAGGAAGCTACTTCCACAAGTCTCCTTTCTCTAGTTCCAGCCTCTGTCTGGCCTGTTTGGTAGGCAGAGGAACTGAGAGGTCAGTGAGGGATTTATTGGCTTAAAAAAAGGATGAAAAGCTCCCAGGCGCAGTGACTCACACCTGTAATCCCAGCACTTTGGGAGGCAGAGGCGAGAGGGTTGCCTGGGCCCAAAGGTTTGAGACCAGCCTGGGCAACATGGCGAGACCTTGTCTCTACAATTAAAAAAAAAAAAATTAGCTGGGCATGGTGGCATGCCTGTGGTTCCAGCTACTTGGAAGGCTGAGGTGAAAGGACGGCCTGAGCCCATCTCAAAAATACAGATAAAAGCATAACTTATATGAACCAGTGATCACAGGACTTCCAAACATGTATCATTTATAGTATTTGGAAAAATAAAATTTTCACTTCCATGGAAATCATGACTTCTGGTAGTAATAATTCCATTAGTCTTGATGAACAAACTGAGATATTGGAGTTAATGCAATTTGTGTTCAAGTGTGTCCTAAAAGTCTGATGTAACTTTATTATCAGTACATGACTTTTAAAAGTATGATAGCTCTTAAACAATGAGAACATCACCTAACATCGCTGTAATATGATTTTCTGTTCTCCAGATCAAGTGTCAAAGGTTTTATATCAATTTAATTGCTTGATAAATCGAATTGATCTTGTTTTTGCTCCAAGAGTTGGGGTAACATTAGCACAGATGAAACACTGAAGTTTTGATTAGAGCGTTTTGCCTTCAAGGAATAAGATGTGCTTTAGAAATTATTTCCAAGTTCATCAAATCTTTTATTGTGCTTACCTTCATTCCCTTACTGATCACTGCCCATACAATCCACGAACCTTAGAGCTAGATTTTAGTCGAGAAGTATTTTATTATCATCTCTTTTTATCCAAGTGGCAGATGAGAGGGCTGCCTTACAAAGTACCACAAACATAAATTTATTCTCTCCAAGTTCCAGCTAGATGTCTGAAGTCAAGGTGTCCATGGGGCCATGCTGTCTCTGGAGATTCTAGGAAATAATCTGTTCCATGCCTTTCTCTCAGCCTCTGGTGTTGCTGACAGTCCTTGGTTCCCTCAGCTTCTAGACACAGCTCTCCAGTCTCTGCCTCCATTGTCACATGCCATTCTCCTGCGGTGTGTCCTTGTGTCTCTTTTTTTTTTTTTTTTTGAGTTGGAGTCTCACTCTGTCGCCCAGACTGGAGTGCAGTGGCCGCTCCCGGCCACCGCAGCCTCGACCTGCTGGGCTCCGGCGATCCTTCCGCCTCAGCCTTCCGAGTAGCTAGAACTACAGG
>CAUYQG010149519.1:0-21882 GCA_963574415.1 Tarsius wallacei | reverse complement strand
ATGTTAGGCTTTTGTCATATATACAGTTGACAAATATTTTTTTCCCCTTCTGTGGGCTGTCTCTTTGCTCTCTTGATGGTTTCTTTTGCTTTGCAGAAGCCTGTCTATGTCTTAAAGACTTTTTATTAGGTTTTATTTGAGAAGTTATAGAAATGGGAAGTCTTATCAGTTCACTATTTTGATACACATTTTTATACAAACATTTAAAAACATATTAGACCCTGATAATTTTTTAAGAGTAATCTTAGAAAATGCAGGAGGCACCCGTATGGAAATTGGAACTGGCAACCAATTCTTGATCAAAACCCCAAGTGCCCATACCATAAGAGATAAAATAGACAAGTAGGACCTCATCAAACTGACAGGCTTCTGCAAAGCAAAAGAAACCATCAAGAGAGCAAAGAGACAGCCCACAGAAGGGGAAAAAAATATTTGTCAACTGTATATATGACAAAAGCCTAACATTTAGGATCTACAAGAAGCTCAAAGGTGCCAAAAGGAAAAAAACAAACAGCCCCATTAAAAAGTGGGCAAAAGATATGAATAGATGCTTCTTAAAAGAAGATATATGAGCAGCCAATAAACACATGAAAAAGTGCTCAGCCTCACTCATCATCAGAGAAATGCAAATCAAAACCACATTGAGATACCACCCAACCCCAGTAAGAATGGCCATCATTAATAAAACAAACAACAAATGTTGGCGAGGATGCAGAGAAAAAGGAAAGGTTCTACACTGCTGGTGGGAATGCAAACTAATGCAACCTCTTTGGAAGACAGTGTGGCGATTTCTGAAAGTACTAGAAATTGACCTTCCATATGACCCAGCAATCCCTCTCTTGGGATTATACTGGAAGAACTCAAGTCATTCTATCAAAAAGATACCTGCACATGCATGTTTGTTGCAACTCTATTCACAATAGCAAAACATAGAACCAACGATGCTGTCCATCGAAGCTGGACTGAATTTTAAAAATTGTGGTACATATATACAAAGGAATATTGTGCAGCCATAAAGCAGGACAAGCATATGGACTTAGCAGCAGCTTGGATTGATTTAGAATCTACCATACTCAGTGATCTATCACAGAAACAAAGAATAGAGTACCACATGTTCTCACTCATAAGCAGACTTTGAACAATTATCATAATACTATAAGAAAGGGATTGGCAGTAGTGGGAAACTGCCAAGGGAGGGAAGAGGGGCACACCTCATCAACAAGGTACCTTCATAGTTAACATTTGTATATCTAACCCTGAATTGTATACCACATCTTAAAAAAAAAGAAAAAAGAAAGAAAGAAAATTCCTGTATCTTACTATAAGAATTAATATTGTTTATATGTGTAAATGTGTATTTATGTGTTTGTGCCTAAGCGTGTGTGAGAGACAGAGAGGGAAAACAGATTTACATCTTAGTTGTCATGCTTAAACTATCATGCCTGGATGTAACTATTATATTTAAGATATTTATATTTAAATATCTTGTATTTAAGGTATTTGTGTTAAATTATGTGTAAGATAGTGTAAGTAAGAAAAGAACAAAATAGGCCAGTTACGGTGGCTCACACTTGTAATCCCAGCACTTTGGGAGGCCGAGGCAGGGGAACTGCTTGAGGCCAAGAATTCAAAACCAACCTGGACAACCTAGGGACTTTGTCTCTACAAAAAAATAGAAAAATTAGTCAGGTGTGGTGGTACATGCCTATAGTCCCCAAAACTCAGGAAGCTAAGTCAGAAGAATCACTTGAGCCCAGGAGGCTGAGGCTGCAGTGAGCTATGATAGCATAGCTGCTTTCCAGCCTGATGACAGAGTGAAACCCCATCTCTGAATAAATAAATACATAAATAAACAGAGAAAACGAACAAAATAAAAGCTGGAAAACAGAATTCTCAAGACACACATTGACTTCAGAGTAAAAGAGAAAAGGTAAAACTAATGAGAAAACATATAGAAGCACATCTTCCTACCTCTGATCGATTTCAAACACTATGACAGTGTTTTCATATTTTTTCATGCATGTAGATTATTCATTTATTATATCTATGTGGCTATATGTTTATGAGTTTGTACTTTCTGTTCATCTGAGCTGTAAATTTTAAAAACTTGTGCTTTCTTTCTCAGAATTATTTTCATCTTCAGTTTTCTGAAGCTCTTTTTATGGAAAGATGATCTTGACCAAGAAACTTCGTTCTTGTATGATAACTAACATATAACTACATTCTAAAAACTTGTATTAAAGTTTGCTTAAAATATCTTTAAACCATCCCCCCCATTTACTTTCTAAATAAACTTTGCTTGAACACAAAAATAAAAAACAAAACAAAAAAATCTTTAAACCATTGATAGAGAAAATAATATTTTAAAGACATCTTTTACAGATGGTCAAGTTACAAACAAACACTGCTAGGGGGCTTATTCCTGTGAGATTATTTCTATCTAAATAATACAGTGATTGAAGAGGGAAATATAAGGTAGAGTGAAATAATATTAAGTTTAGTTGCTACAAAAGTCATTTTTTATTGGATAGATATTATCATTAGACTTGATAAAAACTTCATTGATCACCCTCTGGCACATTTTCTCCTTTATTTCCCATGAAAGGAAGAGAAAATGAGAAAAACTAAAAGGGCATTTCAGAAGTGAGTTACACAATTCATAGAAATTCACATGTCAAGAAAACCAGTATACCCTCTGGAGACAATTGGTTAGGAGGCTCAGCAACAATTGTGAGTTGCATTGATAGAGTTCTCCAGAGATAAGCCCTTCCTTTACGAATAAAAGACAGAGAGCTACCCTTTTGGTTCTGTTCCACAGGCTCTAAGAGGCCAGAACATACCATATATCTATGGGACAAGAAATGTGGAAACAGATCCAAGACTTGTGATATCTGGGCACGAAAGCTTAAAAGATAGAAATCTAATGAGACTAGTGCAGAGCAAAATATTTAAAACTAGACTGTAATAAATAAAATTTAATATAAAACTCGTCATTACAATTGTATAGATTTAAAAAATGATTTTACCCTTGCTATGCTTTAGTGCCTGTATTATATATACATATATACGTGTGTGTGTGTGTGTGTGTGTGTGATTAGAGAGAGAGAGGGACGTTAATTGAAATTTATACTGTTCATATAAGTTTAGATCATGTACCTGGCAGGTACTATAATAAATATAAAGAACAGATATGATTACTATATCCATGGAATTAAGAGTTGAGACCAGAGTATTAAACAATCAATTAAAAATAGACTCATACATGCCACAATAAGGAAAGCACAATGTATAACTGGAACAGAGACCAGGGGCATCTCACTGAGTCTAGGAGTAGGGTGAGGTTCAGAAACTCCTATTGAAAAAAAAGGAGTTTGCCAGAAAGAGAGAAAAGTTGGGAAAGAAAGCGAAGGTACATTGTTTTAAATAAGCAAACCAGCATGTGCAAATCCTGTAACAACAGCGTTACACATTCAGAAGACTGTAAGTAGTTAGCTATGAATGGCAGAAAGGGTGTGAGACAAGGAGGAGCAGTAACCAAAGCTGATGATGCTCAAGACCAGATAATATAGGGCTTCACGGCCATCCTAAGGTACTTAAACTTGACCCTAAGGGAAATGGAGACACTAAACTTATTTTAATGAGGGGACTGTCATTACTAGGTGTATGTTTCAGAAAGATCACTTTGCTATGTGGAAAACATGCTAGGGAGAAGCAAGACTGCAGGAAATGAGAGCAGTCAATATACTCTTGCTGTAATCCAAGTGAGACATGATAATATGGTGTCTCAGACTGCGGTAGTAGCATTATTCAAATTATTCCCACAGATTCAGACAGTTAGAAGGTAAAACTCCAGAGGATGTAATAAATAATTGTATGTGAAAAAGCTGAACAAAGAAAAAGCAGTCAGCCATGACACCTAGTTTCCTGGTTAGGGCAACTAGGAGAATGTTAATACAATTCACTAAGTTTGAACCCATTCGGTACCATCAGATCAAGTTTACGATTCATTGTTACCATTGAAAAGTTTATCGCCTCTATTCCAAAAAGATGGGCGTAAAGCCTTAGAGAGTTTGATTTGCACGACATTTCTAGTTACTAAGTGTTATGTAAATCTCAATCTTAGTTCTCTAACGTGCAGGTACGTCTCTGGCAAGTATGACATTTTTACTTTACGTTATTTGGATTTCAGGTTATCCTACCCATTTGATTTATTCATTCAATTGTCAATACTCATTCTTTGCATTTATAATGGATAAACACTGAAAACTAAAGTCAACAAAATCCACTCCATGTCCTTAAGAAGCTTTTAGTCTAAATTCCTGTGTTTGCACTTCAAGTAGTGACTAGAAAGAAAGCAACTATATGATAGATACACGCGTATAACCACAAAGCTATTTAGTGGCAAACATTAAGTTATGATGCATTGTCTAGGAAGCAATGTTGAATTTCAGTCTCCATCTGTTTTCCTTTTTCCACCTTACTGTAAAATTCTTTTTGAATAAAGGAAAAATTGGTATTGTCCCCCAGTGAACTTATTGCCTTTTCTTTTGTATAAAACTATATAATTTTTTATTTCATATTTTCATAAAAGCCAATGACTTTTACATTTGCTGGGACAAATACAATGTTTTAAGTTAAATTATTGCCTTTCAATATCTGTTTTCTCCCACCAGAAGACCAACATTTAGCAAGGTACATTGTCATATCATTTTAAAACTTCGTTCTTAGCCCATTTTTCAGCTAGATATGACCATGCAACTAATTCTGAATAATGGGAAATAATGAGAGCTGTCCTGTGGGACTTGCAAAATGTCTCCTGAAAGACAGGTGCTGGGCATTTCTCCACCCTTTCCTTTATTCTGCTGCCTGGAATATAGATGTAGGAACTGGAGATGAAGCAGTAATTTTGATCTTCATAGGTAAGAGTGACACTCCAGTGGTGGCATGGCAGTAAGCTGGAAGCCTCCTATGTGCATGATGATATCATGGAGTGTCCATAGAAGTCCAGGATCAGAAATACCAGACTTTTGTTATATGAGAGAGAAATAAATTCATATTTGTTTATATATGTATGCATACATACATATGTATATATGTGTTGTATATATGCATATATATTTATGAAGTAAGTAGCCAAACCTATTTCTAACATTCCTCGCCAAACAATAAACCAGAGAATTTGCAATTGTTTGTTCAGGATAAGTCCAGGATAAATGTTAAGAACTCTTGGACTGTTGTTATTCAAGTGGAGAACCAAGAAAGGAAAATTACTTTCCAATTTAAAAATCTGCAGGCAGTGGGAAAGGTTGCATGATTTTAACTCTCTGTATAGTCAGAAAAGCTGGTTACTAATCAGGTGATAAACTCATACATTAGTACTCTGAGAAAGAGAGCAGTGGTGATGTGCTCCAATGCCAGTAAATACCAGCACACACATAACGAATGCTCTTTACAGGTTTCTCTCCATTAACTGAAGATAAACCACTATTAGTCCAAAGCTAGGAATTGATCAGCTAGCGCCAGTAATCCCAGTATGTGCTCTATATAGCATGTTTCATCTATCTCTTTATCAGCTAATTTAAATAGAATGAATTTGTTAATTTGCCATGTAGGTATTTTTGCCTTGGTTTTGTCATCTCAGGTACTGTATTCAGTTCTAATCTCTATTTCTTCATTTTGTCTTAATATCAATTTCAAATGGTTTATAATTAAGTGTTTATTTTAGCTAATTTCTGTTTTCAAAAATGCTATGAATTTATTTAAAAACAAAACTGTTGTTATAGAATGAGAGAAAATAAGCAAGCATATAATGGTTACCTCAAATCATTCCATATTTTAACATACCAAATTTAATAATAGCATATGGTAATATATCTACACCTTTCGTGTTGAAGATATATTACAAATAATGTTTTATACTTCACTATATATTGTAGAAGAGTGAATACAAAAATTGATTTATAATTACCATCATAAGTTCTTTATCAATTGCAATCACATGTGTATAGCATAAGAATTAATATTACACTGCTATTGAGGGGAAAATAAATTGTTGATAAAATGGGCAATCACTGAATACTCAGGATAACCAAAAGGTAATTGATTTGCAGCTGTATGTTCTTCATTCTTATGAGAATAATTGTCCAGAAATGACAAACGTTGCCAACCTTTTTCTTTTTTCTAGACGATGTAATTGTGAAAAGTCAATTAGACTTGGAGTTTCACATCAATATTTTGATAGCTCTTTAAGATAAAGCTTTCTTTTGAGGGTGGACAAAATTAAGGGCTACATTAGGAGGAAGATTTTCAATAAGTGATTTAGTGCTGCGTCTAGCACAGTGTAATTAATGATATGTCTATAACACTGCCAGAGCATTAAATGGAATTTACTAACAAATGCAGCTACGTTTTCACTTCTACTTTGATGATTTACTTTACATTAATATAGATGAGGCAAAATTTACACCAACTCACAGTATAGCAGCCCATTTAATTTGGTTGAATATTCTTCAACTGCTTTCGAGTGATACATTTAGTTCCAATAAAAATAAAATGAGATCACTTATAAATCTTATCTTTAAAATAAATAATTTTGCATACTTTTAGATATCTAATCAGTTTCTGCTATTCTTTCAGATGCAAGACAAAACATCTTAAAATATTTTAAAATGTAGTTTTAGTCAAAACTTTGTCTTGTACAATAAAAGAAAAAAGTTCTAAAGAAATATTTATTTTCTAAGACAGCTATCTAGAAATAAAAAGTTGATTCCACCCATTTCTATTGTAACTAAGAGTGTGTCACTGCATTCATCATTAAACATTTTTTACTTGCTTTATATGAGAAAAATAGAGTTCATTTTTTAATGTGCTGAGAGAAGATTATATTTACTATAAATGGAGCTTATAATGAAACATCAAGTGTCACTCAAAAGAAAGAAAACATGTTTCTAAAATCTCCTAAAGAGGGACTGAGCACAAAATATCTATCCCCCCAAAAAGCAAAACCAAACATCAATGAGATAGTTATTTTAAAGCAATGGTTTAGAAAGTAGAAAATATAGTTAAATTTTTGAGAAAGAATGACATGTGACATTATCACTTAAAGGAGTTTAAAGTGTGGCTAAAGGTGTTTAGGAATTCTGTGGAGAGGTGAGTTTTGCGATGATGAGCACATGGTCTGCTCTTAGTCACAGAAGTAAGCAAAGTGTCATTGTAGGACAAAGGGCCTGTGGCAAATCATTCCAAAGCACACTCTTGTGCTTTAATATTAAAAGTGTTTCTAACTTACAAAAAAAAAAAGAAATTGAAGGCATATGTTGCATTTCTCTGGGGGAGTTAGAATTGTGTAGCTTCATACAATTAGATATGAAAATGTACAGTGGCATTTTTTTGTCTGAACTTTGCTTTTTGTATTTTTATAACAACTTATGTCTAAACATTCTACAAAGAATTGATCCATATTGATTTTGATGCACAATTTTGAAAGGAAGAATGAAAGAGAAGTTGTTGATACCAAAGCAGGCAATCTCTTTGGAGGCATGCATTTGCACTTTTCTAGCACAAGGGCCAGTTGAAGGTGTTTGGGTTGAAGGTTTGTTAACGCAACAAAGAAAGAAGAAGGCAGGCATTGTTCTCTGGAGGGAAGGAGAATGTATGTTATGGATAACAGGAAGATGAAAAACGGAAGATTTGCACTGTCTTCTCCTGGGTTATGCATTTGTGATTTAGAGGTATTCTCAGCTCTTCCTTGTGCTGTGTAGAGAGGTGTATTTGCATTGTGCCTGGCTTATATTTCCTTCTATCAGAGAACCAAAGGCAGTTTCAGAGGAGACGAAAAGAAAATGACTTGTGGGGAACTTCTTTGTTTCTCTTTGATTAACTCTGGAACCTGTGACTTTTGGCTGTAGCACTTAGACTGTGATTCTAGGCTGGCTTGTGCATACCAGACTGCTGGCAATGAGAAACACTGCTTTATCTAATTCCCAAATAATATGAAAGGTTCCAATGTTCTCACCTGTGTGTGACGTTGAAGGTGTGTTAAAATATTTTTAACAGCTCCCTGCTGAATGTTGGAATCTGTAACTTAAATTTTGTTTTGTTTCCGTTAAATGGAAAAAAGGATTAGACTAGCTTTCATACATGGAAATTTAGACTTAATTTCAAGATGAACCCCCTTATATGTGGAAGTGATTACGAATGATATAATTCAAAAATCTCATACTGTATTTCGAAGCCATGGCAAAAACACTTTTTATAAAAGTTGTCACCGCATTTTTTTTTTAAAAGCAGCATCTTTCTCACAAAAGGCTTGACTTGCTTTTCTCTCATTTCTCCCCATTCTCATTACCTTTAAGATACCAGGAAACTGATAGGAAAGTAATTCCTGGCTTGCTAAATGCTGCCTAGATGCTGGACCTTGCATTTGTTTTTTAACCCTCTCTGGAACACTGACCCTGACTGATGCTCTGATACCTTCATTCCTATGTCAAAGAGTGAGACTAATGGCAGTGCACTATTATAATAATACTGGTATTAGGATGACAAGGACATTGACTACAGTACTGTGAGTAGAAATGAGGCAGGATTTAAAGGTTTTTTTTTTCATGAAAAGGGACTAACAAATCCTAATCATCCTCATTGCATGGAAAGGATGACTCAAGTTTTTCAAGCATGCCTTCCTTAAAAAAAAAAATATTACTGGTAACAATAGAGAAGTCAAAAGGGGAGCCAAAATGAAGAGAGAAATAATGAGCTTTTTTTTAAAAAAGTTTTTAAAAAATTTTTAAATTTATATTAATTAATTTATTTTTCAATTGGAGTCTCATTCTGTCAACCAGGCAGAAGTGCAGTGGCATGATCACAGCCAGTGCAGCCTCGACCTGTAGGGCTCAGGCAATCCCTCCACCTCAGCCTTCCAAATATCTGGGACTACAAGTATGCACCACCTTGTCTGGCTAATTTTATTTATTAATTTATTGTAGAGATGAGGTCTTGCCATGTTACACCGGCTTATTTTGAACTTCTGGGCTCAGGCAATCTTCTCGCCTCAGTTTCCCAAAGTGCTGGGGATTACGGGCATGAGCCACCGTGCCCAGCTCTTAAAAAAAGTTTTAACAAGATAAGTTAAAATTGTGTTAAAATATTTAAGTCAGGATTTCTAGGTCAGTTGGACTGTAACTTAAGATTGGGGTTGTAGAAAACAATATAAGAGAAATGACTGCATGGTGCAATTGTGGATGTAATGAGCGTTCATTAAACAGAGATGGTGAAAGAGAAAAGCAGGAGGCTGGAATCTACACATTTGCAGGGAAGGAGAGGAACTAGAGGAGGGAGAAAAAGAATCATGTGAGAGATAGGAAGAGATCAGGGTGGTTTCTCCTTGCCTTCTGAAAGATGACAGCAAGCTAAAAGTAGAAGCACAATAACAGACATCCTTTTCTCCTGGTTTTCCTATCTTATTTATAATGTAAGATCTATTCCCATGCATGTTGTTTCTCTTTATAATGTAACTTGTCATGATGAAGTTGTGGCGAGGAGGCAAATTTGTTTGAGATATTTTCCTGGGTTTCATTATATGCTGCACATATATATCCATAAAAATGTGCCACTCAGATCTCCTTCATGAGAAGCCACTTTAAGTGGCAGCCGTAGCTACTGCCCTTCTGGATCCACAATGGCATTAATGCCATTCTCCCCTGGGAGGTTCCTAGTCAGTGACTAACTACAGTGTGGGTGCTACCGCCGACAATTCCTGCTCAACATTGTCTACCAGGAAAATTTTGTTTGGAAACTTTCCTTTGGCTTGACTGAGATTTTCTCAGAACAGCATTCCTGTCGGAGTCCCTTCCAAGCCTATCCCTCCAGTCTTACTTCTTAAGCACACATTAAACCTGCCTTTGATGACTACTCTTGTTGCTTCCCCTCTATCCTCCACAGATATTTTCCCCAATATACTACTTGATATCTGCTTCTCAGAAGACTCAAACTGACACATATGTCAAGTTAGGTTTAATAGTTAGTGTAGGCAGCTCTGATAACCTCCATCTCACAGAAATAAGAGCCAAACCCATAAAATGTTTATTTGTGATTAATTTGTTTTTTATTAACATTTTAAGACTTAATTATGTTCTACCTGTTGTCAGCTGTGTGAAAATGACATATATAATTATTTTGAGAATGTAATAAAATGATGATTTGTATGTATCATTCTTTCCAATTTCACTTGAAGAAATTCAGAGGGGTTAATTGCTTGCCCCAAATTACCCTGATATTAAGAAGCAAAGTCAGAATTGAAACTCAGTGTGTCTGATTGGTGAAAAAGTTCAAAGAATTTTCAGCAAAACAGAGAACCATATGCCTATCCCGGCTTGCAAGTCACCCAGTAAATCCCTCAGCCTGGTTTCATTCGTTCATCATTCAGCGAGGCGCTCTGTCCATGGTGCTGAAATGCAAAAAATCAAGAAAGTTTGTTGGTTAGTAATCACATATGAGCCCTGGTCCCTGATTCTTTGCACTGATAGCTGGGTTGTTTTCAAAGCCCCAATTATGTGGCTAGCCCAATGGGAACAAGAAAAGTAAATTATTATGCACAAATCTTTATGGAGCATAAACATTCAGCAAGGTATATGGAAGAAACAGCTACACCCTGCAGCTGATCTAACTGTATTTTATAAGGCTGCAGACAAAAAAAGAGACTAATTTCCAGGAAATATAGAAGCTGACACCCTAATAAAAAAATCAGAGCATTGTGTTGACCCAGGTCACTGAACTAGTGACATGGATACATAACAAAAGTTTTCACAGAAGTGCAAAAGTAGTCTTGGAGATAGCTAAGGGGACAGGATTGCCCTTAAAATACAGTGACCTCCAAACAGGTGTTATAAACTTTTTACCACATTCTCAATTGAATTCATGGGTTTACCATGTCAAGCAGGACACATTCATAGGGCTGTCCACCCTATAACAGATTGGAAAGTGGATTATATAGGACCTCTCCCTGGAAGCCAAAGAAAGAAATATGTGTTAACCAGCACAGGCACTGCGGCTACTGGAATGCTGCAAGGTTTTCCTTGTAAGCAAGCTAACCAAGCCAGAGTTATTAAAGGTTTAGAGATTCTCGATACAATGTATGAATATCACCAGTGCATTGACAGTGATCTAGGGACCCATGTTGCTGAACATAATGTGCAGGTCTGGGTCAGGGAACACAATATAGCTCGGCATTTTCAACTCCCATATAACCTCCAAGCATAAGAGTTAATTGAAAGGAAAATGGTCTGTTGAAAACACAAATTCCAACGTTACTGGGGCAATCTACCTTGCATGGGCAGATGAATGTGTTATCTGCAGCCTTGATACCAATGACCATACTACCAGGAAAGAGGATGCTCCACTGGGGCTTGGAATGGTGAATAGCCTCAGGCTGGATAGAGTGGCTGATTCTATTGAATTCTAGACCCATGATCATCCCCTTTAAATGATGGAAAGAAATATGTATACCCTGTGGAATGGTGGTGGGCTCTCTAATATGGTATATTCTCAACCAAATTACTTTGACAACCGTGGCTGACACTTCATCCCCAAGGCAACATTAATAGTATATGGCCCTCTTAGAAAAGCCAAGAGCTGCATGTTTGCTAACTACCCTCAATGAAGCAAATAGTATAATCCTAATAGACAAAGAAAACCTTTTCTTTTAAGTATCCCCTAAGTTTCTGTCTTTTGTCCTTCCTTGTTATGTTTTATCAGTATTATTGCCGGCTGTCACCAATGAAGCAATTTTTTTTCCTACAGTGGGCCCAGGACTATGTTGATGGCTTACAGAAAAAGATCGATAGGGTATTCTTGGCCTCATGCCACTCTCTGGTGCTTCTGTTCTGCCATGGTGGGTATCTCCCTTCCAAGGACAAGAATAGATAGACTATCAGGAATATATTACCATTTCCCAAAATTGCATAATGGTATTTAATAAAAGTATGACAAGATAGAAAATAACCCAATGGTTCATTAACATGACCCTTTCTGAAAAGGGACATGGGAAGAGTTTTTCTGCCAATGAAATAAAACTCACTCATTCTCCAACTGGCAACACCCCAACTAAAGAACAAAGCAACTCGATACTGTAATGGTATGATCCAAATATGGGAGGGGTTTATTTGGTTAACTCTATCTTTGGCCATCTTATTAAACTTGTCACGCACCCCCCCCACCCCACCCCATGTTGGAGACCAAAGAATTATCCTAAAGATACCTAGCCAAATAGTACAAGGAATGTGGGATGGATACCAAGAGACTGATGTATTCATATATATATATACTATCTTACAGAGTACTGATTGGCATGCTATAGAATGGGCCCTGCATCCAGGAATCTATTGTTTGGCCCCAAATGGAACATCCTGTATGTGGCACCAAATTATGATCTTGGTTATCCCCCTGAATGATTAGAAAGTCATTCTTAGAGTTTGTGGACTATGGGCACAAAGTCAGAGTGTTCATACTTTTGCAAAGCCTCTGAATCTCCCTCATTTGAAATCCTGCTGTGCTTGATCTGTTTTTGATTGGTATGATCATTTGGCCTCTATTTTTCCTCTTCAGCTGGGCATCAAAGATCTCTAGCACATTATACAAAGAATGCTTTGAATGATAGCCACATGGGAATCTCTTTTTTAAACACAGAAATTACTCTCATGAAAAAGGCTGCCCTCCAAGTCACAAGGCTTTAGGCATACTCACTGCTGCACAAGGTGTGGGGGACTTGTGCTACCACAAAAACTGAATGTTTTGGTTATATTTCCGATGGACCAGATATCACTAAGTTAGTGACTGATATGGAAACCCAAATAAACCCTCCCCAACATCGAACCCCAACTTTGAATAATTGGTTTTAAAGCTGGTTTGGATCCTCTAGCATCTGGTGGCAGAAGCTGCTTCCTGGTTTAGGTATTATATTCATATGTTGTTTATGGTCCTGGTTTTTCCTTTACTGTTGCTACAGCATGTGCCTCCAATGTAGTCAATGTACTGTTGCTAAAGCTATGCAATATCAAATGCTCTACCTCTAGGTTCAGAGACTAGGACCATGGAAGCGGTGGATGTGTGAGAATTTAAGAGCTGGTTTTGAGGACTGGAGTGCAGGAAAATAGCCTATTGCATGGCAAGAGTAACGCCGTCTTGAAGCAAAACCACCATAATGTTCAGTGTTTGACTCCTGTGTACCACAGTGCTCCTGCAGCAAGGCCTTAAAACAATCACTGTAGTATAAATAGCTTCTTATAAAGATGCTTATCTAATCTCCCCAGTGGTCATGAGTTTCAACAAGTAAGTCTGAGATATAAGCAGTTGCACATTTTACCCCAAACGTGCTATGTAAAGGGTATTTTCTGGATGGTGGTTGCTGGGATCCACCATCTTTCAGCTACCTAAGATATTGTTTCTATTTGTAAGTCCTTATTCAATATTTTCTTTGTGAGAAACTGGATTTGTCAGCTTCATTCTTTGGCTTCTCAGCTCTCTTGGTCTTTGGAGGTAAGGGGTCATATAATTGCTGACTCCAGAGCACATACTGTATTTTTAATTATTAATAGAAAAAATATATTGTAAAGATGCCAGTCATCTAAAGTTTAATTTATAAATTGAATAATACCCAATGCGAATCCCAATGGGACATTATAGAAGTTAGCATCTGAAAAGAAAAAAATAAAGAATAACCAATTATCTTTTAGAAAAAGGAAAAAAATATGACAGGTCTCGCTGTACCAGATATAAAGTAAATTACAAAGCTTCACTACTTAAAAGAAGTAGTTCATTCAGGCTGCTATAACCAACCAATCAACCAAACATACAAAATGATATGGCTTATAAAGAACAAAATTGTATTTCTTACTGTCTTGGAGACTGGCAGATTTGGTGTGTGATAAGGATTTTTCCACTAGTTCATAGACATCGTCTTGTCCGTGTCCCCACATGGCAGAAGGGGAAGGGAGGTCTCTAGGACCTCTTTTTAAGAACATGAATACCGCTTATGAGGGCTCCACCTTTATGACCTACCTACCTTCCAGTGACCCTACCTCCAAATACCATCATACTGGGGATTAGGTTTAAACATACACATTTATGGCAGAGGCAAACATTTGGTCTATAGCAAACATGGTATTAGTACAGAAACATATCATTCAAACATAGGACCCTGGAAAACAGTACCATAAATATTTGGTGATTTTATTTGCAATCAAGACGGCATTTCCATTTAATGAAAAGCAATATACTGCTTAAACAGACCCTGTTTGGAAAACTGAAAATAAAGCAAGAAAAAATAATTGAGACGTAGATTTTATCCTATATACAGACACATATCCCATACCACATCTACTCTATCAAACAAACTTCAGGTTATTTTAAGAGTTAAACAAGCAACTAAACTTATTAAGATTATAAAAGAAAATATGAGGCAGTGATTTAATAATCTCGATGCTTTATAATTTTCATCTGAAATGTGTGTGTGTACATAGGATGAAATTTATATCTAGGTCCAAAAGTTGTAAAGACTGACAGATATGACTAGGGAGAAATCTAAATCTTTCACAGGGCAAAAAATATAATCACCATCAGAAATACTAAAAGACTAATGACAGATAAGTATAAAATATTTGCATTAACAACATGAGGCAAAAGTTAAGTTTTAAAAAAAATATGCATGTATAAATCAGTTTTTAAAAGATTCCCTATTTGGAAAAAAAGAACAAAGGCCATAAAGATGTGAGTCACAAAAATAAAAAATATATAAAAATATATTCAACCTCACCAGTGGTTAGGAAAATACAAATCAAAATAAGATCCCTCTTTTTTCCATGCATAAACAAAAGATTTAAAAATTAGAAACTGTATATAATTTAATTTTATATTATAATGTAAAATACTGGCAAAATAAAAAGAAAATATATTCTCATAAACTGTTGTTAAGAGTGCAATTTTGTAAAGATGTTTTGATATTTGTAAATATCTTTCAAGGCTTAAAATGTTCTCAGTGTTTGAGTCAGTGATTTCATTTTTGTTAATTTATATTGTAAGCATTACTGTTTGCTCATTAGTGGTCAGTGCAGCCATGTAACTGCACTCAGCTTAACTGTAAGGTACCTGGAGGGACAATTGATACTGTTTCCTAGATAGGAACTCAGATCCCTGGAAACCCAACCCTGGATTAATACCAAAGGATCCCAATTATCTGAGAATAACTATCCAATAAATATCAACTTCACGTTAATCCATTTTAAAAGAAGGTAGAATTTCATTAATGTGGTGAAATGCAATATAATAAGAAAATTCTTTTAGAAATAAAGGTATATATTATAAAAATAAATTTACTTTATATAGAATAAAATTAGATTATAATGGCTTCTGTGGGCTATTTCTTATCACAAGGTGTAAATCAAGCCTCAACATTTTTGGCATAGCATTTCCAGTAACATTTTATGGTTGCATGATGGTGAATCCTTCATTAACGCCTTTTTCAATAAAATCAGTAAAAGAACCTTATTTATTTTAAAGATTCTTAGTCCTTTAATGACAAAATGCCTATCCTGAAATATCTATTATGCCATCATAGTTATCAGTCTTCTCTTCTGTCCATGATAACTGGTTTAACTATGCCATAGTGCCACTGTAATCCTTTTTGTAATTTTAGCTTGTGTAAAATTATTGCATAAAACACACTTCATTTTGTGAAATTTGTGTTATCATATTAAAATCAATTGCATTAATATTGCATACTATTTCAAAACAACAGATACAAGTACATCCTCTAATAATGAACATGGGACAGACAACAAAGATGTGGTAGTAAGGAAAAGACATCACTGCTGCACAGTGAGGAAAATTTAAGAAAGGACTACTTTTCAAAGTTATCATTTTATTATTAAATATTTTTGCATCTTGAATTTTTCTTCCTTACACAACTGAACTATGGATTGCTGAATATTAGAAAAATTCATTCAAACATATGTGTTTTTATGTTTATTGTGATTGTGCATAACTTGATGTTACCTCATTGTGCCTTGATAAGACAAGGATTAAATACATTATGGTGTAAAACATGAAACATTTTAGATTTGTTCATTTGTTTGCCCATTCATTTGACAAATATGTATTGAGTTCTTATTAGGTACTAAGTTCAAAACAGACTAATTCTCAGCTCTGATGGAGTTTGAGTCTGTTGGGAGAAGACTGAGGCTAAACAAATTTTTAAAATACTTATTTCAGTTATTAATAAGTGCTAATAAGAAGACTAATACAGGAAAGGAAACAGAAAATGGTGAAATAAAGAACTGTATTTTATGTGGGGTGGCCAGGTATGAACTCAGAAAAAAAGTAGCAATGGAGTAAAAGAATAGCATATTTATATCTGGGAAGAGTTTTCCAGGCAGAGAAAGAAAAAGTATAAACATCCTTAGGCAGGAGTGTTCTTATTATGTTTAAGGCAATGCAAAATGACCAGAAGCCTGGAGTATGAGAAGCAGGGGCAAGATAAATAACAGATGTGATCAGAGGCGTAGTCTCTGATCAGAAAGCCCTATGAGCTAGGTACTTGTATATAATAAAAATAACCTTTGGGTTTATTCTGACTAAGAATAAAACTAGAAAGTTTTGAGAAAAGGAGTGACATGACCTGAGCAACATGTGTGTGTGTTTTCCTAGTTTTTCTTTTTAAATTCATTCTACTTTTCATTATAAAACTAAACACCTTAGAAGTGTCATTCCCATCCTAACAACAAGATAAAAGCAGAACAAACTGAACATTAAACAGGTATTCTTACATCTATCAGAAAATTGAGGTCTCAGGACAAACCCCTGCCCTACAAACTAGAGAGACAGTTAAGCAAATATAAAAAAACACAGCACATTGGCACAGAAGCCACTGAAGTCACTGAAAATGGTATCAGTACTTAAACTGTATATGATTAACTGCTAGAAACTAAGTGTGGATTAGCTTGAATGTCAAAGACTCCAGGGTGCCTACTCTTAACCCCTCACCTTTTGTGAGTTTAACCTGCAAGATACTCAATAGGTTCTCTTGGTGAAGATCAGAGAAATACCCTTAAGCTCTCATCAAGGGAAGGAGAAGTGTAACCACTCTGAAATGCTTCCACAGCATTCTATTCTTCACTTGCCTTCAAGGAAATCTACTTTACCAGAGCTTAAACAACATGGAAGAAGGGAATACCCAGCTTTAGTCATCACTGATCTTCTTGTCTCACCTAAGTGGTAGTGGTGAGAAACTGAGAAGCACTTGTGAAGAACACAGCCCAGAGGCACAGGCTCACTAGAAAACTAATATCTGATTACAGAATTGCAGAATGCATGACTCCCCCAGTCTTGCTGCCACATCAGTAGAGTTGCTGTATCATAACAGAGGATTACAGATGAAAGAACTGCAAAACAGTCAGACTCTATTTAAGGAGGAGTTTCCAGGGAAACCTAGAATAACAGGAGAGAAGAAATAAAAGATGATAGAGGAAATTGACACCTTATACTGAACAGCCACAGCAAATAATAAACACATTCTTACTTTTAGATATAAAAGCATAAAACCTAACACTAAAATCCCTATTTACTCAATTTCTATTACCTAATACACTATATTCAGTTTTCAACAAAAAATTATAAGGTATAAAAAATACTAGTAAAAACACAGTTTGAAGAGATAAAGCAAGCAACAGGATTAGATCAGATATGGCAGAAATTTTTATTAGATTTTTATAATTTTTATAATTATTAGAAGGGTGACTTAAAATAACTAAAATTAATATGCTAATGATGCTAATAAAAAAGTGAACAACATTTAAGAACAAATGGGCCATGTAAGCAGAGAGATGAAGATCCTAAGAAGGATACAAAATAAAATGTTAGACAACAAAGATTTTTTAAAAATAAGATTTAGCAGAATATTCACAAACTGAAAGATAATTACAAAAGGCATAACTTATGTGTAATGGGAATACTAGGAAGAGAAAAAAGAGAGAAAGAGGAACAGAGAAATATTTGAAGTAATAAGGTTTCGAATTTTCAAAAATTATGACAAACATCAAATTAAAGATCCAGAAATCTTAGAGACATAAATCAGGGTAAATACTAAAATATATACATTTAGGCATATCATATTCAAGCCGCAGACATAAAAGAGAAACACTTAAAAGAAGAGAGAGAGAGAGAGAGAGAGAGAGAGAGAGAGACCTTACTAATAAAAGAACAAGAATAAGAATTACATTAGATGTCTCAGCAAGTAGATGAGCAAAAAAAGAGTAGGGTGAAATATTTAACATTTTGAAAGAAAAATAAAAAACAACATAGAATTCTGTAGCCAGTAAATTTATCTTTCAAAAGTGAAGGACAAATAGTTTTTCTCAAAGAAACAAAACCAAGGGAACTTGTTACCAGTACATCTGCCTTGCAAAAATTATTAAAAGAAATACTTCAGAGAGAAGGAAAACAATATAGGTCAGAAACTCAGACTTACATAAGGAAAGGAAGAGTATTAAAGAAGGAATACATGAAGGTAAAATATGATGATATACTGTTCTTGCTAATTGATTGAATAGATTACTGTTCAAAATAATAAAAACAATATATTGAGTGATTATAGTTTATGGATAAGAAAAATGAATGACAACAATGTTACCATTCAATCAAAAAATTGGAAAGAGAAATTGAGAATACTCAGCTAAGGTAGATGTATTACCTGTGAAACAGTCCAGTGTTATTTGAAAGTGATCTTACATTAGAAGTAAATGTTTATTTCAAATTCTAGAGCTTTTATTAAGAACAATTTTAAAAGAAACATAATTCATATACTTAGAAAATAGTTGAGAAAATAAAGCTGGGGTGGGGGGATGGAGAGGAAAAGAGGAAAGAAACATAGAACAAGTACACAAATAGAAAATAATTATACAAATGATAGGTTTTCATCCAACTATATTAATAATCACTTAATTTTTTTTATATTCAATATTTTTTATTATGATATTGTGGGGTACAGTTAAGGGTTAGGTATACAAATATGCTTCGTTCAGGCACCCTTGTTGATAAGAGGTTTCTCCCCATCCCCAGACAGATATTTACCACCATTAATCCCATCACCCAATAATCACTTTAAATATGAATTGCAAAATACAACAATTAATAGATAGACTGACTAGATGGGGGAAAGAAGATCCAACAACAATTTCTCTATAAGAAACTCACTTTAAGTATAAAGACACAGAGTAAATATAAAAGGATGGAAAAAGATAATGCCATGCTAACACTAACCAACAGAATGTTGAAATAGCTATATTAATTTCAGAAAAAGGAGACTTCAGAACAAGGGATATTATAAATGATAAAAAGGGGCTTTAAAAAAAGAAAATTGTCAATTCTCCAAGAAGCCAGAACAATCCTATTGTGTATGTGCCTAATAGCAGATTATCAAAATATGTGAGGCAATAACTGATTAAATTGAAAGCAGAAAAGTGCAAATCCACTTTTATAGTTTGAGATTTTATTTTATCTTATTCTGTTATAGTGATGTGGGGTAAAAGTCAGGATTAGCTACACAAGTAGACTGTTTGTAGGTGAAGTTGGGGCCTCCAATTGGTCCTCACCTTCTTTGTTTAGGACCAGGAATCCTTTGTGTTGTTATGTTCCCCACTTCCTCCTCCTTCCTGTGACAGTTTCCAGAGACTGGTGATCCCTCCCTTGTGCTAATGTGACTAATGTTCAGGACCCACTTATAAGTGAGAACATGTGGCATTTGGTTTTTTATTTATGTGATAGATCACAAATTATTATAGTCTCCAATCCATCTAATTTGCTACAAAGTCCTAGATTTTGTTCTTCTTTATGGCTATGTAATACTCCATTGTGTATATGTACCACATTTTCTTTATCCAGTCCACTTTTGATGGGCAGTTGTGTTGGTTCCATGTTTTTGCTACTGTGAATAGTGCAGCAATAAGCATGCATATGCAGATGTCTTTTTGATAAAACGATTTATGTTCCTCTGGGTATATTCCCAGGAAAGGGATTTCTGAAACATATGGAAAGTCAATTTTTAGTTCTTTTAGGAATCACCACACTGCCTTTCATAGAGGTTGAACTAGCTTGCATTTCCACCAACAGTGTAGAAGCATCCTCTTTTCTCTGTGCCCATACCAGCATCTATTTATTTATTTATTTGTTTATTTATGATGGCCATGCTTACTGGAGTTAGGTGGTATCTCCTTGTAGTTTTGATTTGCATTTCTCTGATGATTAGTGAGGCTGAGCGTTTTTTCATGTATTTGTTGGCTGCTTGTATGTCTTCTTTTGAAAAGTGTCTATTCATATGCTTTGCCCACTTTTTAATGGGGTTGTTTGTGTTTTTCCTTTCAGTTCATTTGAGTTCCATGTAGATCCCAGATGTCAGGACTTTGTCAGATACATAATTTTCAATTTTTTTCCCCATTCTATGGGTTATGTTCTCATTCTCTTGATGGATTCTTTTCTCTGCAAAAGTTTTTAAGTTTGATGAGGTTCCACTTGTCTATCTTAGCTTTTTTGGCATTTGCTTCTGTGGACTTAGTCAAGAATTAGTTGCCTACTTCAAAGTGCATAAGAGTGTTTCTTACATTTTCTTCTAGGATTCTTATAGCTTGAGGTTTTATGTTTAGGTCTTTGATCCATTTACAGTTGATTTTCATATATGGTCCAGATTCATTTTTCTGCATGTGGTCAGTCAGTTTTCCCAGCACCATATGCTAAATACGATCTCCTTTCCCCAGTGTTTGTTATTGGTTGCTTTGTTGAAGATGAGTTGGTTGAGAGATCTAGTTTTTGCTTTCAGAATCTGTCCTGTTCCATTGGTCTATGTGCCTCTTCTTGCACCAGTACCAAGCCATTTGGTTACTATAGTCTTATAGTAAAGTTTAAAGTCTAGAGTGTGATACCTCCCACTTTGTTCCTTTTGCTGAGACTTGTTTAGCACAATCCCTTTCACAATAGCCTCACACACATACACACACATGGACACACACACACACACACACACACAAAGTAATACCTTGGCATCCACCTAACCAGGGAAGAGAAATATCTTTACAGTGAGAACTACAAAATGCTGCTTCAAAAAATCAATGATGACACAAACAAGTGGAAAGACATTCCATGCTCATAAATTGGAAGAATCAATATCATTAAGATGTTCATTTTACATTCTACCCAGGACAATCTACAGATTCAATGCATTACCCATCAAATTACCAACATCATTTTTCTCAGATTTGGAAATGACAAATCAGAAATTCATATGAAAACAAAAAAGAGCATATGTACTTGGAGATTTCAACACACATCTATCACTAATGAACAGATTCAACAGACAGAAAAACAGAAAGTCTATTGTTACACAGAACAACATCATCAATCAATTAGATCTAATTGACATTTATAGAATATTCCAACTAGCAACAACAAAATATAAGTATTTTCAAGCTCACAAGGGACAAGTTCTGGTTTATAAAATACACTTCAATGTAAAGCTAAAAGAATAAAAATTATGCAAATTATATTCTCAGATAACAATGGAATTAAACTAGAAATTGATATAAAAACAGCTGGAAAAATCTTAAAACATTTTTAGATTAAACAGCATACTTCTAAAAACATATGGGCCTAAAAAAGTTATCAAGAGAAACTAAGAATATTTTTAACAAAACAAAAACAAGATATACCTTAACATAATTTGTGAAGTGCAGTAAAAGCAGCTATTAGAGGCAAATATATAGCACTGAATTTACATACAGGTATACTTAAAAGAAATTGCAGGTTTTGTTCTAGACCACTGCAATACAGTGAATATCACAATAAAGCAAG
>CAUYQG010149518.1:0-13833 GCA_963574415.1 Tarsius wallacei | reverse complement strand
GAGTGCAGTGGCCGCTCCCGGCCACCGCAGCCTCGACCTGCTGGGCTCCGGCGATCCTTCCGCCTCAGCCTTCCAAGTAGCTGGAACTACAGGCGCGTGCTACCACGCCCAGCTAATTTTTTGATTTATTGTAGAGATGAGGTCTTGCCAGGTTGCCCAGGCGGGTCTTGAACCCGCAGGCTCAGGCAATCCACTCACCTCAGCCTCCCAAAGCACGGGATTAGAGGCTGAGCCACCGAGCCCGGCGAACTTAACTTTTTAAAGTGTACTATATATGTTACAGAATCCAAAAGGGAGTATGGTTTCTTGTGTATCCTTCTAGAGACAGCATAACCTTGTTTGTTTGTTTGTTTGTTTTGAGCTGGAGTCTCACTCTGTCACCCAGACTGGAGTGCAGTGGCCGCTCCTGGCCACCGCAGCCTCGACCTGCTGGGCTCCGGCAATCCTTCCGCCTCAGCCTTCCAAGTAGCTGGAACTATAGGCGCTTGCTACCACGTCCAGCTAATTTTTGATTTATTGTAGAGATGAGGTCTTGCCAAGTTGCCCAGGCGGGTCTCGAACCCGCGGGCTCAGGCAATCCACTCACCTCAGCCTCCCAAAGGCGCGGAATTACAGGCTGAGCCACCGAGCCTGGCTTAACCTTGTATTTTTTAAAATTATAAATCTTACCATAAACATTTTTCTGCATCTTCCTTCACCACCACTTTCTAAAACTCCAAGCACACACTTAAATATACACTCAACATGGTTAGGAGCATTGGCTCTGGAACCAAACCCCAGGACTTAAACCCTGGCTTCATTACTTGCAAGTTGTAATCTTGCTCAAGTTACTTAACCTTTCTGTGTCAGTTTCTCAGTTTCAAAGATATTGGAATTAATGAGATTGTTTTGAGACATGAGCTCTACCTGTACACAATTATGACAAGGCCTGGCACATAGTAAGTGCTCATAAATTGTAGTTATCATCATCATCAAGTGCAATTTTTATTCTTTTTTTAGTAACTGTAGAATACCACTGCATAGGTATTTTACTTACCTGGCTCGCTGTTGATTATCTTTTATGATTATAGTGTTAGCAATGAATTAATTGTCTTGTCATACATTTTATCAGTGAGATTGGGCATATTTTCATGGGTTTAAGAGTTAGTGTTTTTCTTTTCTGTGAACAGTCTGTTCAAATACTTTGCCTCTTAAGTTATTAGTCATTTTACTGATTGTAAGAGATTAACCAGGCTGGTCCTCTCACCTCGGCCTCCCAAAGTGCGGGATTATAGGCATGAGTCATTGTACACGGCCCAAATTCCTTTTTGAAGTAGATGTGTAAAGAAATAAAACATATCTCTTCAGAAATAACAAATTCCTCCTTGATATTTGAATTTAAGTGGAAGTATTTGACTTATCATTATTGAGAATATTCTCCTAAAAGCAGAGGAAAAACATTTTTCCCAAGCAAAATCCAGGTTAAATACATTCAAGTAAATCAACACTGCATTGTTGAGAAATGTTTAGGCATTTATTCATCTGAAGTAATTTAACTATAGGATAATCGATGGGTTCTTTGGTGACTTTATTCTCTTCTTACCTCATTTAGGTTGCGAGTTATAAGGACTCAGCATCATGTAGAAGCACTTGTTGAGCATCAGAATGGCCAGGTTGTGGTCTCAGCATCCACTCGCGAATGGGCTATTAAGAAGCACCTGTATAGTACCAGAAATGTGGTGGCATGTGAGAGTGTAGGACGCGTGCTGGCAGAGCGGTGCTTACAGGCAGGAATCAACTTCATGGTCTACCAGCCAACTACTTGGGAAGCAAACTCAGACTCGGTATGTTTGTTTTCATGTACTTGTTCAAAAGATAGTGTGTTAATTCTTGACGTTAGATACTTACATATTATTAGGTTGATGCAAAAGTAGTTGCGGTTTTGTACTGCAAATTTTCAATCCTTATAACTAGACTCAAACACATCTTTATTCATTAAAATAGGAACCATTACAATCAACATATTGTTGCCAACGAGACATAAATTTGTCTCGTTATCCTAGAGCATAAAAATCCTTGCTTTGGGATTTGATGAACTCTTGGAAAGCATTTTCTACATCTTTCTGGTTGTGGAAGTGTTTTTTTTTTTTTTTAAGAAGTAGAAGGAAGTAAAGTTTTATTTATTCACCTTTCACAGATTGGAAAGGGTGCCAACACTCAGAGGCAAGTATGACAAATCTCGGTGGGCCTTCCAAAAATGTTAGGGTCACACTCCCAGTAGGGCCTCCAGAATGTTAGGTCAGGCCTACCAGGGTGTGAGTGTCCGGTGTGCAATCTGATGCTACATGAAAGATGCAAAGAATTGCACAGAAGTTAGAATAGAAAATATAGTTTATTTAGAAGATAAATTGGAGAGAGAAAGAGGGGATTCCCCTCCCCAAGGGAGGAAAGGGGGCCAAAGCTTAAGAAAACATGGCCTGGCCATAGCTCAAAGAGCACATGACCACACCATAATTTAGCAAGGCAGTGGCTGAAAGTGTTTTCCCTGAAAAAAGTTGTCGATATGCTTGAAGAAGTAGTTGATTGACGAGAGGTCCGTGAATATGGCAAATGAGGCAAAACTTCATAGCCAATTAGTTCAACTTTTGAAGTTTTGCTTGTGTGACATGTGGTTGGGTGTTATTGTGGAGAACTTATTCTACTCAACAGGCGTTGCAGTTTTTGGTGCATCTCATCAATTTGCTGAGCATACTTCTCAAATGTCATGGTTTTGCTGGGATTCAGAAAGCTCTGGTGAATCAAACCAGCAGCAGACCACCAAACAATGACCATGACCTTTTTTTGGTGCAAGTTTGGCTTTGGGAAGTGCTGTGGAGCCTCTTTTCAGTCCAACCACTGAGCTGGTCATCGCGGGTTGTCATATAAAATCCACTTTTTCTTGCACGTCACAATCTGATCAAGAAATGGTTTGTTGTTGTTACATAGAATAAGAGAAGATGATACTTCAAAATGATGATTTTTTAATTTAATTTTATTTTCAGTCACCCACTTATTGAGCTTTTCACCTTTCCAATTTGTTTCACATGCCCAAGTTGAGTTGAATTCAGCAACTTCTCACCTAGTTGTAAGAGGATCAGCTTCTCATAATTGCTCTCAGTTGGTCATTGTCAACTTCTGATGGCTGGCCACTTCACTCCTCATCTTCAAGGCTCTCTTCTCCTTTACAAAACTTCTTGAACCATCACTGAACTGTACATTCGTTAGCAGTTTCTGGACCAAATGCGTTATTTTTTTTTTTTAATTTTTTAATTTTTTTGAGTCAGAGTCTCACTCTATCACCCAGGATGGAGTGCAGTGGCACGCTCACAGCCACTGCTGCTGGGCTCAAGTGGTCCTTCTGGCTCAGACTTCTGAGTAGCTAGAATTACAGGCACGGTCCACCATGCCCAGCTAAGTTTCTGATTTATTACAGAGATGATGTTTTACCACGTTGCCCAGGCTGGTCTTGAACCCCTGGGCTCAGGCAGTCCTTTTGCCTCTGCCTCCCAAAGTGCTGGGATTACAGCTGTGAGCCACCGTGCTTGGCAACATAACCACATTTATTAAGGATATATTCCAATATCAAATACCAAATTTCAACTTGCAAAAACTGCAATTACGTTTGCACCAACCTAGTAATAATGGTCTCCATTTACCAAGTGCTTTCCATGTGTCAGACCCTTTGTTGAGAACTCTGATAGCGTTACCTCATTTAATCATCACAATCCATAGGATAGGGACTAGTATTTCCATTTTATGCAAAAATAAACTGAGGCTGACTTGCCCAGAGTCAGTGTATGGTGAATGCCAGACTCCAGGTGACTATTCTGTAGCCTACCATGTCAGCCACTATACTTTCTGTTCATATATTAACATCTGATCCATATAATATTTTTAAATGCTGCTGACACTTGACATCTCTACATTTCTTTTTTTCTTATCTATATCATTGTTAAGAGCACTTTCTGAAAAGTCAGTGTAGGCTAGGGAGCTAGCAAGAACAAATCAGTTTATTTCTCTGTTTCTTGGAAAGTGAACTGTTTATTTTCAACTTACTTGTGATGCTAACTTAATCTTTTCCCTTTTTTTTTGATCTTCGAAATCAGATAAAACAACTAGAAAATGCCATGGCAGAAGGTGGTGTGGTTCTACAGGAGCCCAGGAGAATCTACAAATAAAATAAACATATTATTTCAAATGTGTAAATATAGAACTGACAGCTACCATGGCCATCCAAAGGGAGCATCAGGAAGAACAGCCAGCTTGGAAGTTTTATAGCAATAATGTCACAGTGGAATAGTATTTGTAATTATGGTCATTCCCTCCCCCTTGTGGGTGTGTTTTTTTTTTTTAAATCAAGAGCTAAATTCTTCCCTCTTTTGGACATGCGAGAAGTATCTAAGAAAAGCAGTCACCAATTATAATTAATTATTGAAGAATAAATTAAAAGTTGTTTCTAAATTATAAAATAAAGACATATTATGGACTTGTATTTTTCTGGCCGTAGTTGTTTCACTCTTTGAGCTCGCTGTGGCAAGAGCACACATATGAGGTTAAAGCACATATTACCATCTTTGGCTTCTGAGTGATCTCAATATATGACAGGTGTTTACTGCTCGGAGTGTGGGTATTTTCTTAAAATATGAAATGTCAGTGTCAGTGGGCTTATTATCAGACAAGTATGTGAAGATAAAGGTGCAAATGCTAACCTCACTTGGGCTCTTGGTTCCTAGCAGTCAGAGAAACACATTCAAAAGAGGAAAGGGGTGCCATAAGGAACTGGAAATGGACGCGATTAGTATGTGCTCCAGTTACCACAAAGTGAACATTCGTTAGGTAGGAAATGAAGCTTGAAGTGCTGGCGAGTTAATCTAAAATTGAAACTGGGGTGGATGGGAATTGTGGCAGTTCTCTGAAAGGAGTTGGTTAAACTGAAGTAAGGGGTTAACTTGGCTGTTTGATAAATGTGAGAAGGAAGAACCTGGAAGCAGTTAAGGTGGCATCTAGAGCATTGTTTACCAAGTTTTTAAGTGGTATCCCAATTACACATTTATTTAGAAGTGAAATTTGTTACTGCCAATTTGAGTATTGAATGTTTTTTTTTTTAAGAATATGAGCCAAAGTTTTATTTGTTCATTTCTTGCACTTGAAGTACTCTTCGATGACATCTTTGGCCTTAGATTGCCATAGTCCTTAACTACTACACAACGGGGGCGGGGTGGGGGGGACGCGCGCCCTTTAAGGCCAGGGCGGCGCAACGGAAGCGCGTGGGCAGCACGTGGCCACGCTGGGCCTCAGGGCGAGCTGCGGGGCCATGGACGTGGGCGCCGCTGAGTTCGAGGAGAGCCTCCCTCTGCTGCAGGAGCTCCTTTTGGATGCGGACTTTGTGGGTGAGGCCTCCCCGCCCAGACGAGCCTGGGGAGGGAGTAGTGGGAAGCCAGGCCCCAGCGGCTGGAGAGGGGCCCTCGGGAGGGACGGGGTTGAAGGGGCGCCTTCTCAGAACCCCTGGGCCCCAGGGCGTTAGGCAGCAATTACACCCAGAGACCTGCCTTATGGGCTAGAGGCCTCTGCGGTCCAGGTACCCCAAGTACCGTAGGCCTGGTTGGTCTTTGCTTTGGCTCCTTCCTCCTCTCTCCCCTTTTTGAGTCGGGGTTTCATTCTGTCACCCAGGCAGGAGTGCAGTGGCACAATCACGGCTCATAGCACATGGCAACTTGCCCTCCTGGGCTCAGGTGATCCTACCGCCTCAGCCTCCCAAATAGGAGGGTCCATAAGTGCACACCACCATGCCCGGCTAATTTTTTGATCTTGTGGAGACAAAGTTTTGCTGTGTTGCTCAGGCTGGTCTGGAACTCCTGGGCTCCAGCGATCCTCCCCACGCTTGGCCTTTTAAAGTGCCGGGATTATAGACAAGAGCCACTGCACCCTCCGGTTTTCCCCTTTTGACCTCATCTGGTGTCTTGAGCACAGAGAAGGTGAGCCCAGGTATGCTGGCCACCTGCAGGTTTACGGTGTGAAGCGTGGTGGCCATGGTCCACGCCTGGGGACCCTTGTCTTTTTTGCCTCCCCGCAGGTCTGGACATAGAGTTTACTGGTCTTCGTTCTAACCTGTCTGGGCCCCAGCAGATCAGGTAAAAACTAAAGTCGTCATAGAACCCAGTGAGAGGCAACTCACCTGTGTCCCCTTTATGATCCTGGCCAGACCAGTGCTGTTCTTCAGCAGGCAGCCTGCTGGCATGTGTGGGGCAGGACATTTTATGTGGGTTCTCACAGGTCCAGGGACCTGGCTTTTGTCCACTCAATGCTAGTAGTGCTCCCTAGCTGTTGTAACAAGGAAAACACGTTCCTGGTTGATCCAGCCATAGAGGCCATAGTGACTCAACTAGATCTTTTGCTTGTGGGATGAAATGACTGTCTTTTTGTTTTTTGGTCTTTTTTGAGTCGGAATGTCACTCTGTTGCCCAGGCTAGTGTGCAGTGGCATGCTCACGGCCACCACAGCCTCGACCTACTGGGGGCTCAAGCAATCCTTCTGTCTCAGCCTTCCACGTACCTGGAACTACAGGCGTGCACTACCACGCCTGGCTATTTTTTTTTTTTTTTTTAGTTGTAGAGAGGAGGTCTTGCCATGTTCCGAGGCTGGTCTCAAACCCTTGGGCTCAGGCAGTCCTCTTACCTCAGCCTCCCAAAATGCTGGGATTGTAGGTGGGAGCCTCCAAGCCCAGCTGAGATGCCTGTCTTTTTTTTTTTTTTCAGTCTTTTTGATTTGCCATCAGAGTGGTATCTGAAGACTCGTCAGAGTGTTCAGCAATTTACAGTCTGTCAGATCGGTGAGTTTAATATTCAGCTGTATATGAGTTTTTGTTTTTAAGATGATATTTTTAGCCAAGCTATGTGGCCATGTGCTCTTTGAGCTATGGCTGTCGCCATGTTTTCTTAAGCTTTTCACCTTGGGGAGGTGAATCCCCTCTTTCTTTCTCTCTTCAATTTACTTTCTAAATAAACTATATTTTCTAATCTAAAAAAAAGAAGATATTTTTGTTGTCTGTGTTTCCTGCTGTAAAAACAGCTTTGAGATTTTTTCGAAGATACTGGGTATCATTTTGTGTGCTTATTTTGGTTTTGGCCATATTATGCATATGAGGTCAGCACTTTGCAGCGAGGAGAAAATTTAGCAGCATTGTTTATGTGCTTAAATAAATCATCATTAAGAAACAATCACTGTTGACCAGGTGCAGTGGCTCATGCCTGTAATCCCAGCACTTTGGGAGGCAGAGGCAAGAGGATTGCCTGAGCCCAGTGGTTCAAGACCAGCCTGGGTAAATTGGCAAGACCTCCTTCCTACAACAAATGAAAAACTAGCTGGGCATGGTGGCACACAAAAAAGGTCATGCTATGATTTTTTTAAAAGTTAATTTACTTATTTTTGAGTAGGAGTCTCACTCTGTTGCCCAGGCTGGAGTGTAGTGGCACATGACCACTGCAACCTCAGCTTGCTGGGCTCAGGTGATCCTTCTGCCTCAACCTTCCAAGTAACTAGAACTACAGGCATGTACCACTACCACGCCTGGCTAATTTTTTGATTTATTGTAGAGATGAGGTCTTGCCAAGTTGCCCAGACTGGAGTGCAGTGGCATGCTCACAGTTACTGCAGCTTCCACCTGCTGGGTTCAGGCGATCCTTCCACCTCAGCCTTCCAAAGTGCTGGGATTGTAGGCATGAGCCACTATGCCCGGCCTCTTTCTTTCTTTCTTTCTTTTTTTTTAAATTCATCTAAGCTTCAGAACTTTTTTTTCACTTGATGGGGTTTGGGGGTCTTTCTATGTCAGCTCATAAAGATTTGTTCATTTTTAACAACTGCATAATGTAGTTTCTGTTACAGCTACTCAATTCTGCCTTTGTAATGTGAAATCAGCCATAGATAATACAAAAACAAATGAGTGTGTCTTTATTCCAGTGAAATATTATTTACAGAAACAAGCCCTGGGCCAACATTTACTGTTTTTTTTTTAAGACATGGGGTTTTGCTACGTTACCTAGGCTGAACTTAAACTCCTAGATTCAAGGGATCCTCCATCTCAGCCTCCCCAGTAGCTGCAGGTGCATGCTGCTGTGCCCAACCCCTGATTTTACTGTGAATGATGGAGAGAGAGAGAGAGAGAGACAGAGACAGAGACAGAGGGAGGGAGGGAGACTGAGCGTGTGTGTGTATGTGTGTGAGTGTGCATTCGGTTGCTCCTTACTGTCCTAGTCCTTTGCTACTTTTCTGTTGTGGCTTTGTTTTTTAATTATAAAACCTCTTTGAGAAATATGAGAAACAGCTCTTATTTAAGTTTTTATTGTTCTACTCCAATTTGAAGGCTTTTTTACTTTGTATATATTTTTTAAGGGGGTGGAGTGGGCAACAGACACTTTAAAGCAGTTAAGTTTATAAGTCTTTTTTTTTTTTTTTTTTGAGTCAGAGTCTCTATTGCCCAGGCTGGAGTGCAGTAGCCCAATCACGGCTACCACAACCTCAATCCACTGGGTTCAGGCGATTCTTCTGCCTGGAATTACAGGTGCACACCACCATGCCTGGCTAGTTTTTTTGATTTATTGTAGAGATGAGTTCTCGTCGAGTTGCTGAGGCTGGTTTTGAGCCCCTAGGCTCAGGCAATCCTCCCACCTCGGCCTCCCAACGTGCTGGGATTACAGGCATGAGCCTCCGAGCCTAGCCTCTCTGGTTCACTTTAAAACTATGAAAATGTCCAATTAATATTTACTTCTATACATTATAGTACCTTCAGTGTGAGTTACAGTTTGACAGCTTCCATGCTTCCAGTCTGCCTTGTCTTTTTGTTTTTGTTTTTTGGTTTTTTTTGATTTATTGTAGAGATGAGGTCTCGCCAAGTTGCCCAGGTGGATCTCGAACCCGCAGGCTCAGGCTCACTCACCTCAGCCTCCCAAGGCGCAGGATTACAGGCTGAGCCACCGAGCCCAGCTGTCTTTTTGTTTTTCAATAAACCTCTTGTCCTGTTCTACAGCCCACATGGTATCTGTGGATGCAGAGTATAGTTGGACACGTTTTATCAGTGTTGCTGACTTTGGGTGGCTTTCCTTTGGAGTTCATTCCTTCTACTGTCATTCTTCCAGGGTTGTCTGTATTTACCACTGTTGAAGGAGAGATAAACAAGTATGTATAAAGAGCTTTTGCAAAGCATGTTTCTCTACCGACCCATGTCCCACAACTGCCCCCTTCAAGTTCTGTCCCTGGTGTCTCAGTCACTGTTGCCCTGGATGCTCTGTGTTCTCTTCTGTGTCTGCTGCCCCACGTGCTCTGTCCTCATCCCAGCTCACCCTTCATGTCTCTCTGGAAGCAACACCTTTCAGTGGGACCTTTCCCGCCAGCCTTCTCTGTACCCTAAGTGCTCCTTTCCCTGGTTCCATTGTCACTTGTGTACCTGTATTAATTACAGCAACTGATGCAGTGTGGGATAATGAGAGCGATGTTTAAACTACTTTATAGCTCATAGGCTAGAAGGGTACCCGATCTACCAGGATGGCACCCCTGTGAGCAGCCGAGGGTGCTGCTGACTTGCACTGTCTGACTCAGTAGCAGCCCTGGTGAGGTGGGGGGTCTTGTGGAGGGGCTGTTTCTGTGGTAGGCTCCAATCCCCGGGGTCAGGCACTCTGCCTCCTTCCTTTGGCGCTCAGTGCCAGTCTTAGTACCTGAAACACAGCAGACACCCAGATACTTCTTACAAGAAAGAGCCCACACTGAAGCCTGCTCTGTGAGCCAGAGTTGTTAAATAGTCATGGCTTTTTCTCCTTCCGTTTCTTTTTTTTTGTAGGTATGTAGCCCATTCATGTAACTTCTTTCTCTTCCCTACAACGTTTGGGATTTTGGATTCCGAATTCTCTTTCCAGGCTTCTAGTGTTCAGTTTTTGAATCAATATGGCTTCAACTATAACAAGGTATGGTGTCGGGGAAGGGAAACGGGAGTATCTTAAAAGCGGTCCCATCTAATGGCCTGTGCGGCGCATTTCCTTTTCCCTTTCTTACTCTTCCACATGAGACCGGAAGGTCTTTCTTCATTCTGCTGCCTGGCAACTCTGACTAGTCTCCTTGTTCTGTTTGTCTTGAGTTTCTCAAAAATGGAATTTCATATATGAATGAAGAACAGGAGAAGAAAATTAGACACGAGATCCTGAGTGGGAACTGGAGAATGCGCAGGTATGACACTTTGTGGCTTCTTTCTTGCCGCTGTCTCTGCATTTTCCATGGGCAGGTGTGCTGTTTCTAGGGCTGCGGTGACCTGCTGCCACCCATGCTCAGCTGGAGGAGCTTTGGCCAGCACTGTTCCCCTTGTGCCTGAGATGATAGCAACCCTCAGCTGTCTCCTCCATCACTGTCAGCTCCCATGCAACCCCCTCACTGCCTCAAGTGTGATTTTAGTGTTTAAAAACGAGGGGAGAAACTGACTCTTAATTTGGTACTCAGAAGAAACAGGAATCCCATTGTAGTGTGAGAGGGGAGATAGTGGCTCTCTTAGACTTGCTGTGAGATGCTGTGTTGGTCCCCAGTGCGATCTTCTGAGGGATTGTCAAGGGTGTCTCACAGGTGACCTCAATGGGGCCAGTCTCTTGCCGGGCGCTGATGTTAGCTGTGAGCCCTGGTTGGCTGTGTGTCTGACCTGGCAGGCATGACCCTGCTGTGCACAAAACACTCTGGCTCCCAAGGGCAGTAGCTCTGCCTTTTTTCTTCGCCCCTTCCTCCCCCCCCCCCCCGCCCCAGGCCAGTCCCTGGAACCTCGTATGCCTGTAGAGCTGGGGTCAGGAGTGACCAGAGGGAGAGCGGCAGCACCGTGGGTGGACGGGCCAGCGGCCCTAGTGTGCCCCCCTGGAACTGGTACTGATCGTGGGTTTGAACAAACCACTGAAACTCTTTGGGCTTCGGATTCTTTGCCTTTACCAGGTAGGGGTTTAAATTAGCTTTTAACCCTGAAATGTGATAAGTGATTATCTGGTCCAGATAATTCTCTATGTAATGTTGGAGGTGTTTTTGTGTTTTTGGTGCTAGTTTTGATATAAAAATGTAGGTTTTTATAAGGGGAAAAACAGTTTGAATCTTCAACCTTCTGTTATTTCCAAATGTTGGAGAAAGGTTTTATCTCAAAATAACATGTTCTTACATTTCTAACACAGAAGAAGATACGTTGACCAAAGTCCTCGTCTTTTCCTTACTTTCCCAGATAGTGTGTTGTCACCTCTCAAAGTTGAATAAGGACAGTCCTGCTGTCATGCTTGGCCTTGGCTAGATACCCATACCTTTCCTTCCATACATCCTAGTAAAACAGAGGGGGATAGTGGATGTATCCCTGGGAACATCCCGGATGATGTTGGCCAAGTGTTTGGCTTCCTATTGCATAAGATGACTCGGGAGTAAATGGTTGTCTTCTGGCCCATTTTCTTTGAGATTGCAATGTTAAAACCAGAGCTTCCAAATCTGCTCTCATGCTGACATTGTGTTGGGGGTTCTGGTATGATTTCCTCCAACGTTTCCACTTTCATGTGCCATTTTCAGCTCTCTGGATAAAGATCAAATCAAGGTGGTGATTGACGAAGTGACACGGTGGCTGTACCTGGCTGAAGAAGGCGACTGGATGGCTCTTCCTGGAATCGCTGGTAGGCAGGAGGCTGCTCCACCTAACCTGGGAGCATTGGAGAGGTCACTGTCATGTGCCAGAAGTTAGGGAAACACACCCTCCTTCCCAGGGATCCAGATCCCAAATGCCTCGTGACCGAGTCCCATGCCAGCATTTGCTCAGTAGATAATGTGGACTTTGTGCTTAGATAAAGCTCTGATCTGAATTCAGAAGTCAAAGACTTTCTACCTAACTTTGAATTTCAAGGCTGAGGAAGTCAGGCTCCATTCGTGAGCCACCTTTTCTGTCCCAGTCCTGAGTGTCCCATGCACTCTTATTTTGCTGACTTTTGGGAATCTCTGTGTTTACATGACCTAGCCAAGCGGCTCTCATAGCCTGGTCTGTGGATCCCAGGAGTCTCTGAGCCCCTTTCCAAGGGGTCCACTAGGTCAAAACTATTTCCCAGGTGTCGCTCAGCTGTCACTTGCTGTTGTCCTTGCACCACTGCACTGGTGGTAAAGCAATCCAAATCAAGGCAGGAGCATCCGGCCATGCTGGCAGTGGTCATCATGTTCTGAGTCACCCCTTACTCTCAGTTTAAAAAGTCAATTTTGGCCAGGTGCAGTGGCTCATGCCTATAATCCCAGCACTTTGGGAGGCTGAGGTGAGAGGATTGCCTGAGCTCACGGGTTCGAGACCAGCCTGGGCAACTTGGCAAGACTGCATCTCTACAATAAATCAAAAAATTAGCTGGGTGTGGTGGCTCATGCTGTAATTCCAGCTACTTGGTAGAAGGCTGAGGTGGAAGGATCACCTGAGCCCAGCAGGTCGAGGCTGTGGTGGCCATGAGCATGCCCCTCTGCACTGCAGCCTGGGTTGCAGAGTGAGACTCCAATTAAAAAAAAAAAAAAGCCCATTTTACTGAAGATTCTCCTTGGTGAAGAAGTAATATTTTTAGTTTTGTTGACTCAACCTTTGATTGATCATTTAAAAAAATACATATGTTAATACAAGTATGCAAAAACTAAGTATACCAAAATACAGTGGTTGTGTTGAGGAAAGGCACTAGTTGAAAGTGAATTTGCTGCTTTTTTTTTTTTTTTAATGAAATGTCAGGCCAGGCGTGGTGGCTCAAGCCTGTAATCCCAGCACCTTGGGAGGCTGAGGTGAGAGGATTGTCTGAGCCCAGGGGTTGGAGACTTTAATGTAACAGTACAAGAAGATTCATTAGTGGTTTCTGGTCCCACATTTCAACTAATGTTTAATAAACTACTGCTTGCTGAATTTTGGTGCAGTGTTAGAGGAGACTACCCAAAGTCATTTGGTGAGGCTAGTAATTCTATTCCCGTTTCCCTCTGCATAATCTGTTCGAGGCTGGATTTTTCTTCCTGTGCTTGTGATCACAGCGTATCATGACAGATTGAGTGCAGATATTAAGTTCCAGCCAGATGTTAGATTTGCAAAAATATAAAACAATATCACTCTCTTCACTAAGTTTTTGTTTTGGAAAAGTTATTTTTTATGTGTTATTTGCACTAATGTATAATGGATTTTTTTGTTATTTTAAAAGAAAAACTTTAAATTGTTTTAAACTTTAAGAGTTAGATTCTGAGCGGGGCTTGGTGGCTCAGCCTGTAATCCCGCGCCTTTGGGAGACTGAGGTGAGTGGATTGCCTAAGCTCGTGGGTTCGAGACCAGCCTGGGCAACTTGGCAAGACCTCATCTCTACAATAAATAAAAAATTAAAAAATTTAAAAAAGAGTTAGATTCTGGCCATGCTCAGTGGCTCAGTCTGTAATCCCAGCAATTTGGGAGGCAGAGGTGAGTGGTTTGCCTCAGCCCGCAGGTTCAAGAACAGCCCGGGCAACTCGGCGAGACCTCGTCTCTACAATATATCAAAAATTAAGCCGGGCTCGGTGGCTCAGCCTGCAATCCCACGCTTTGGGAGTCTGAGGTGAGTGGATTGCCTGAGCCTGCGGGTTTGAGACCTGCCTAGGCAATTTGGCGAGACCTCATCTCTACAATAAATAAAAAACTAGCCAGGTGTGGTAGCGTGCGCCTGTAGTTACAGCTACTTGGAAGGCTGAGGCGGAAGGATCACCAGAGCCCAGCAGGTCGAGGCTGCGGTGGCCGGGAGCAGCCACTGCACTCCAGTCTGGGTGACAGAGTGAGACTCCAACTCAAAAAAAAAA
>CAUYQG010149509.1:0-20681 GCA_963574415.1 Tarsius wallacei | reverse complement strand
TGATTCTATACCTAAAAAAACCAAAAATTTCTAAAAAAAACATCTAGCACTGATAAGAAACTTCAGGAAAGTCTCAAGATACAAAATCCACTCTTAAAAAAGTCAGTTGCATTTATATACATCAACAATAAACATACTGAGAAACAAATGAAAAAAACACAATCCCATTCTCTCCTGGGCTGTAAGGTTTCTGCTGAAAAAACCTCTGTTAGTCTGCTAGGAGTTACTTTAAAAGTGACTGGACGCATTTCTCTCTCATTTTTTTTCTTTGTCTCTGATTTTTGACAGCTTGACTACAATGTGCCATGGAGATCTTCTTGAATTGAATCTGTTTGGGAATCTTTGAGCCTCCTGTGTCTGGATGTCTAAATATCTTGCTAGACTTGGGAAGTTTTCACCTGTTATTTTGTTTTGTTTTTATTAATGCTATTTTAGATTCAAGGGATGCATGCTAAGATTTGTTACATAAGTGTATATTATGTGATGGAGAGGTTTGAACTTCTGATGAGCCCTCCCTCCCCAGTGGTGAGCATGGTACCTGATGGGTGGCATTTCAATACTTATTCCCCTTCCCTCCCTAGTAGTCCCCTTTAGTAGTCCCCAGTGTCTGTCTTTCCCATCCTTTTGCCTATGTATGCCCATTGCTCAGTGTTTAGAGTTCCCACGTACAAATGAGAACATGCAGTATTCAGTTTTCTGTTTCTGTAGTAATTCACATAGAATGATGTCTCCAGCTACATCCATGTTGCTATAAATGGCATGATTTTGTTCTTTTTTATCACTGCATAGTATTTCATGGTATGTACCACAGTTTCCTTATCCAATCCACTGTTGATGGACACCTGAACTGGTTCCATGTTTTCATGATTGTGAATAGTGTTGCAATAAGCATATGAGTACAGATGTCTTTTTGGTAGAGCATTGTATGCCCATTTGAGTATATACCCAGTAGTGGGATTGCTGGGTTGAATAGTAAATCTATTTTTATTCTTTGAGAATGCCCCAAGCTGCCTCCTAGAGGTGATGAACTAGCTTGCAATTCTACCACCAGTGTATAAGCACTTCCTTTTCTCTACAACCTCACCAACATCTGTTGTTTGACTTTTTAATAACAGCCATTCTGACTGATGTGAGATGGTAGATCATTTTAGTTTTGATTTGCATTTCTCTGATGATTAGTAATGTTAAGCATTTTTCATATGTTTGTTGACTATTTTTATGTCTTCCTTTGAGAACTGTCTGTTCATGTCCTTTGCCCCCTTTTTAATGGTTTATTATTACTATTTTTTTTACTGTCGGTTCATTTGTGTTCCTTATAGATTCTGGATATTAGCCCTTTGTCAGATGCATAGTTTTGCAAATATTTTCTCCCATTCCGAGGGTTGTCTCTTTATTGATGGTTACTTTTGCTGTACAGAAGCTTTTTAATTTGATAAGGCCTCACTTATCAATTTTAGTTGTTGCTGCATTTGGTTTTGAGGATTTGTCATAAATTCATTGCCTAGACCAATGTCCAAGAGAGTGTTCCCTAAGTTTTATTCTAAGATTTTTATAGTTTGAGGTCTTATGTTTAAGTCTTTTGTACATTTTGAGTTAATTTTTATATGTGGTGGTAGGTAAGAATACAGCTTCCTTATGATTAGCCAGTTTGCTGAGCCCCATTTGTTGACTAGGGTATCCTTTCCCCATTATTTGTTTTTGTGAGCTTTGTCAATGAGTTTAAGTCAGTATTTTTATTTCTGAGTTCTCTATTCTGGACCATTGGTCTATGTGTCTATTTTTGCACCTGTACCATGCCGTTTTGGTTACTGTAGCCATGTGGTGAAGTCTGAAATCTGGCAGTTTTGTTGTTTTTGCTTAGAATTGCTTTGACTATTTGGGCTCTTTCTTGCTTCCACATGAATCTAAGTGTTGTCTTCTCTAGGTTTGTGAAAAATGATGCTGGTAGTTTGACAGAAATTGCATTGAATCTATAGATTGCTTTAGATAGTATAGACATCTTAATGATATTGGTTCTTCTAATCCATGAGCTTGGGATATCTTTCCATTTGTTTGTGTCATCTTTGGTTTCTTTCAGCTGCTATTTTAGTTCAGAGATAACTTAGCTCTTTGGTTAGATGTATTCTGAGAGTTTTTTTATGTGAATGGGATTGTGTTTTTTTCATTTGTTTCTCAGTCTGTTTATTGTTGATGTATATAAATGCAACTGACTTTTTTAAGAGTGGATTTTGTATCTTGAGACTTTCCTGAAGTTGCTTATCAGTGCTAGAGGTTTTTTGTAGAAATTTTTGGGTTTTTTAGGTATAGAATCATATCATTTGTGGAGAGATAATTTATTGATTCTTGGACCTAGACCTTTAACTCCTTGGATAAGAATCAGTTACCACTCAGATATAATTATTATTATAATTTTGACACAGATTCTCCCAATTATGATACAAGCTCAGTTTATCTTGAAGTGTTAATTACAAACATGCATTGATTAAAATTATAGATTTAAGTTATTTTATCAAGAATTGTTTTATTTTCTTCTTTCAAGGGGAGATTGCTGACGAGGAAGTTTGACAATATTTTCTTAAAATCTTTCATGGACTAAAACAACTGGAGTCATGCTCTACATTCTGTAATTGTTGAGACTTTAATAATAGACCTATATGTTAGAGTACATGGAAGCAAAATTATTGATGTGGGAAAACCTTAACTTTGTACAATGGTTCTACTTTAGAACAGATTTTATTAAGACAGTTGCCTCTCAACTTTTATAAGAATATGTCAACATTTCCGTTAGTTTATCTTACTTTTAAAGTAGTAATAGAGAACATCCGTATGCAAACTCACTTCTGTTTTGAGTATTTTAGAGGGATTTTTCTAATTCACTTGTCAAATATTCTAAAATTTAACTTTAGATTATTAAGCCAGTAATCAATTAACTCTGTAGTCGGACATTATTATTTTGGTATTCTGTAGAATTACTTTGAGAATTAACTATTGAATTTAGAAAGGTGATTTTAGCAAGCATAGTCTTAATAGAACAGCGGGGGATGAAAGCCTGATTAGAATGCCCTCAAGGGTGAAATTTTGGATAAGTATAAACAATTTTCTAGAGAATTTTTTTAGTCAGGAGAAAGAGAGACCTGGAAAGAGAAATGGGGTTATGAGAGGTTTTTTTTTTCTTCTGGGAAAATATTAGCAGGTTTCTTTACTGATGCAAAGAATAGTAGAGAAGGAAACAATAATGCTGTAAGATAGAGAAGGTAGACTTGTTCTGCAATGCTCTGGGAAGTTGAATAAGGATATAACCCAATGCACTCACTAGTGGAGAATGTTGCCTGTGTACTTGAGAGGAATGGGTATTAAACTGTACTTGGGTGCAGTGTTCTATACATGTCTGTTAGGGCCATTTTTTAAAATAATTATCATTTGTTTATATAGGAAATGAAGTATTAGACTGAGAAAAATAAAGAGAACAACTCTTTGGTTGAGAGGAATATTGGTTAAATAAGTTACATATACAGAAAACAAGAAAATATTATGAGTATTTCCTAAAAAATATGTGGCCCTTACCCCCACCTCTGGACCTTATCCCATCTTAAGATAGTATAAGATCATGTTCTTTTAACTAGACAAGTATGTACATTCCAGAAAAGGGTGAGGATTCAAGGATAGAGAATGAGGCTTTGCAGTTGACAGCCTTTTTCCTTCTCATAAAAAAAAACATACTACAAAACATTTTTTAAAATTGGTACCTGTCATAAGAATTAATATTCTCCCTAGGCATTTAAAAATACATAATTTAATATGACACATGGTTAAGTTAACAAACCAATATCCTTTAGGCTATGTGTTTTATCCTGCTTCACTTTGTTTTTATGTTTTTCTTTATGTAGTTTAGCTTACTTCCTTAGTACTATTTTCAGTTTATCAGGGGAGGAAGAGGGAGGGTTCTTTTGTTTTTCATGTGGCCCTGGAAGTTCAATGGTTGATTGCCTCTGTTTTAATGATAATGAATATCCCATAGGTCTTAGTAACCAGGACTATTATTTAATTTTTTTCTCTCTCAGTTTTCTGTTGTTTTTCCCTTTGAGAAACAAATAACTGGAAGACAAATGAGAATCCTTGCAATCACATGCTGATGGTATATGTTGATTATTAGAGCAATTTTGTTATCTTTTCTTTTTCAACTAAAATATTGCCTCCCTCAGTTCTTCTCTCCCTTCTCCCTTTCCTTTTCCCTCTTTTCCTCTCTTTCTGAACCCTCTCTCCTGCTTCCCCTTCCTTCCTTCCTTCCCCTTCTCCCTCCTTCCTTCTTTCCCTCTTTCCTTTCCTTCCTATTTTTCAATAATACTTATTGACTCTTTTTATTAGCCTTAACAATTTCTTTTTCATAACACTCTTCCCTAGCTATATACATTTTTCTAGGGAGAATGCAAAGGAACATCGCATTTTTCGTTGAAAGTGAGAAAAATCCAATTTAAACTAGCTTATATTTAGAGATTTATAGGCTCATGTATTTCAAAGATCCAGGGGATGTATCCAGGCAGTTAGATTTAGGGGTTCCAGTAATATGGTTGGGACTCTGTATACTTTCTCTCTTAGCTCCATTTATTTCTGCTTGGCCTCTCTCTCTCAATGTGGTGGTAAGATGGCCAACAACAGCTCCAGAAATCTCCTGGCTTAGTAAGCCTTGTAGAAAGAGTAACTTCTCTGCTCTAATATCCATGTACTATCATCCTGGAAGAAATACATTAATTTGCTCTGCTTCGATCAAGTGGACACTCCTGAAATCACTACCGTGATCAGGGGATGAGGTATTGTGGTGGGAGGTTAGGAAATGAAATACTATGATTTTTACCAAGACCACACAGAGTCCTGATGATGAAGAATGAACTATAAGAACCAGTTTCACAAAGAACATAGTACCACATGTTCTCACTCATAAGCGAACCCTGAACATTTACCATAATACTATAAGAAAGGGATTGGTAGTAGCTGGAAACTGCCAGGGGAAGGAGGGGAGAATACATAACATTAATAAGGGCATCTGATCTCAAACCAGGCAAATTGGGGACCAAAGGTATGCCCAAACTTTACCTGTACAATGACCACGTGTGTACCTAATCCTGAATTGTACCCCACATCTTTAAAATATAAAAAAGAAAATGGTGCCTATTATTCTCCTGACTTTGGCACTTGCTTTGATGAGTTAATAAGAGAATGCACAGGATAGCTGCTACCATTGTGAATGGCTTGGAGTAGGCACTCTACTAATGATTTCTAGTTTCTTTCACAATAGTCTCTTCCTATTTCTCTTTCTCCTCATTCAAGTTGATTCAGGTTGGGGACACGTACAGAGTAAACATACTGGAGTGCTGCTGTGTGGTTTTCAAAGAACCATGGAAATGCAGGTGTTCAAAAGGCATGAGTTTGGAGTCCCAAAGATCTAAGGTCAGCTCTCTAGCCTGTTGCATCTCAAATTATAGTAAACATACAAGTCACCTGGGGATCTTGTTAACATGTTGACTCCAGTTCAGAAGGTTTGGGTGGAGCCCAAGATGCTGACTTCATAACAAAGCTCCAGGTGATGCTGATGCTGCTGGTTGATGGAAGAGCAAAACTTTGAGTAGCAGAACTCTGATCTCTCCTTTGATTCCAGAGCGACTTTTTTTTTCCTCCCCAAACAGTCTACCTGAATGGTGGACTCTTCATTCCACTTTGTACATCCTATGAGATGTGGTTCCTACCAATAAAGAGATTTCAGTGGTTGAGATAGCAAAAAAACCATTGTAGAGCTAGCTGTAGGGGATGGAAACCCCTAAACACACACACACACACCTTGGTCTTCAATGTGGGAGGCAGGGGAGGGCTTCTTGCTCCTGGAGAGGAGGAAGTCAGGGAAGTTTCTTTGGAGGAGATGGGCTATTGGTCTATCACTTTGAATGGATATCTCCTGATTCCTACCCCTCTGCTCCTTTAAGCAAGGACCACACATCTAGAATCCCAGGGGTGGACTTGCCTGGTATCTTTTCTCCTGTTGTCTGAACTTTGGTCCAGGTGCACTGCTTTCTGAACAACACCATACACACCTAAGCTCACTATACACCTTCTTGGGCCTCCCTACTCTCTACATATTAGAGGTCCTAACCTGCCTCTCACTGATCCAGGTTGTGACTATAATGAGAGGTTCAGGCAGTTCCAGATATGAGAAAAAAATTTGTGTTATTTCCATAACATTTAATGAATTTCCTCCTTTCATTATAATCCTGGCCAAGTCCGTACAATCGTTCCTCTTTCCAAACCGAGATTGGTTTTCCTTGTTTATTGCTGCCAGCAACTGGGAAAGGGTCCCTCCATCTGCTCATGTTCTCCTTTGCCATTCTCCTTTCTTTCCCCTCTTCTCCCTTGGGGTTTAGAGAGTGGAGGCATTGTCTCAGAAAGGCAACTGTTGGTCTGAGAAAGGGAGGGAGGTCTCCTCATCTATTGGCGCATCTGAGAGTTTTCACTTTCAGTCTGGAAGTTACTGGACAGAGAACAAGGCCCTTGACTGATTGATTAATTCTTTCTCTAACATGCTCTGAGGATCCAGCTGTGCCAGGCATAGCTCTAGGAAAAAGGGACACAGCAGTGAGCAAATGTGGTTCCTGCCTCGACAGTCTAGCTGGGTGGATTTCACTTAAAAAAAAATAAATGGAAGCCTCTAAAACACACACACACACACACACACACACACACACACACACACATCCTAGTCGTCAACCTCTTGAGAGGGACCCAGTCTCACTGTCTTCAGGGGAATGACCTTGGTCCCCAGGCCCAAGGTAAACAGAATAATCTTCCTCAAGCTGTGAATAAAAGCAAGGATTGATAGTTTTAATTGAATATTCTTATTTCTGTCCAATTTTTGGTAGAAACTGACAGATGACTCCTTAAGGGATGCATGTATAATGATGGCTGGAATGAGTTCAGCTGATGAGAGCCTAGGATGTCTTCTTACCACAGCCTTTGATGACCAACCTGGTCCATTTTTAAATGGTGGTTGTAGCCAGGAATGGAGACACACAGAGGCTGCTTCTGCCTTTGACAGGGTTTATGGTCAGTCTGTAATGGATTTCAACATTGTTTGCTCAGCAGCGAGTAGAGGAAGGTCCCATCACAAGCTGGGGGAGGCATGGTGGCCATCACTGGAATTATCTCTCCCCTCTTGTACTACCAGCTAATTCCCTGAGAGCTACAAAAATTTATCAGAGAAGTGTCCCCCTTTAGAGCCACAAGGCCATGGGCTCTAGAGTAGATATTTTGGGATTTCAGTCGTGGCTCTGGTGACTAAAACTTCCTCTACCTCACACTTTATAGAAGCCTTTTAGAATGGGAGTAGGAGTTAGCCAGGTGAGGGGGGATAGAGTGTGGGAAGAGTATTCTAGGAAGAGGAACTTTGCTCCCCTCAGTGTGGCTGAAGCAGGGGGAAACATTGTGAGTGATGAGATCAGGGGAGGCCAGCAGAGGCCAGAGCATGCAGGGCTTTGGAAACCAGAGATTTTGGATTTTGTCTTGAGGCCTGTGGGAAACCTATGGAAGTTAGGCACGGACTGACATAATCTGATTAGCGCTTTTGAAACCTTTCCCTGGCTTCTATGTGCAGAATAGGTTGTTGGGTAAAGGCAGGAAAAGATGTGGAGAACAAATTAGGAGGTTGTAGGGTCACCCAGATGAGGGCGAAGGCTAGAGTGAAGGCTAGAGGCCATAATGTCACAAGGACAGTTAAACTTTAGAATTACTAGGATTTAGTTTATTAGATGTTGGAGGAGAGAGGATATGTAAACGATTCTAATTTGAACAACTATCATGAAGATGATACTCTATATCCAGAGAGAATGGAAAAGAAGGAGAAAGTAATTTTGGGGGGTAGGGATTGATGGAGAAGTGCATGCGTTTTGTCTGAAGTGCCTGCAAGACACACAGATGGACAATTGATATATGAGTCTGAAATTCAGGAGAGAGATTGCCCTATACAAGTGCTGTCCAAGGAACTTTCTGTAATGATGGAAATGTTCTGTATCTGAGGTCCATATGACCACTGAATGTGACTGAAAAGCTAAACTTTTAATTCAACTTAATTTAATTGATTTATATTTAAATTTAAATAGCCACATTATGACTAGAGGCTCTGTGTGGGATAGGGCAACTCTACATGGGACAAACTATTGGCTACCATATTAGGCAGCATAACTGTCTTTCCTCGTTACACTTAAAAATTTTTTTCTGACTATTCTTTCTTGTTCTATTTTTTTCCCTGACATTTTTATTGTGGTAAAATATAAATGATAAAAAATTTATCATTTTAACTATTTTTAAAGGTATAATTCAGTGGCATTAAGTACATTTACGTTGTTGAATAGCCACCATCACTATTTCCAGAACATTTATTATCATCTTAAACAGAGACCCTGTACTCATTAAACAATAACTCCATCTCCCCCCATCCCTGGTAACCACCACTCTATTTTCTATCTCTATGAATTTGCCTATTCTAAGTACCTCATATGATAGGAATCATACGATGTTTTTCCTTTTGTGCCTGCATCTCACTTAGCATGTTTTAAAGATTCATTCATATTGTAGCACATCTCAGAATTTCATTCTTTTAAAATGGCTGAATGATATTTTATTGTATGTATATGCCACACTGCTCTTTTTAAGATGATATTTTAGTTAAGATATACTGTAGGTCCATTGGCATGTGATAGAGATTCAAAATATATGTCCCATATAAGACACATTGATTTTGTTCTTATGTAAAAGTACAAGTGGAAGGGCAATTCCTTCTATCTTGTTTCTCTGCCATCTTAAGGATATTGTTTTCTTAAAAAAATTTTTTTTAACTTTAAATATGTGGGGTACAATTCAGGTTTAGGTATATAAATGTTCATTATGTAGGTGCCCTTGTTGATGAGGTGTGCCCCCACCCCGGCAGTTTCCCACTACTGCCAATCCCTTTCTTATAGTATTACAGAATAGTTGTTCATGGTCCATTTATGAGTGAGAACATGTGATACTTGGTTCATTGTTTCTGCGATAGATCATTCAGTGGTCAGCCAGTTTTCCCAGCACCATTTACTGAATAGGTTCTCTTCTCCCCAGTGGTTGATGGTGGAGGCTTTCTTGAAGATAAGTTGGTTGTGAAATTGAGGTTTTGCTTCTGGAATCTCTATTCTATTCCATTGGTCTATATGCCTGCTCTTGTACCAATACCAGACTGTTTAATTATTGTAGCTTTATAATAAAGCTTGAAGTCTGGGAGTGTGATGCCTCCTGCTTTGTTTTTTGCTTTTGTTTTTGTTTTGCTTAGGATTGTTTTGGCTATTCATGGCCATTTATGTTTCTATATGAATTCCTGTATTGTTGTTTCCATGTCTGAGAAGAATGCTGCTGGTAATTTAATGGGTATTGCGTTAAATCTGTAGATTGCCTTGGGTAGGATGGACATCTTAACAATGTTAATTCTTCCAATCCATGAGCATGGAATAGTTTTTCATTTGTTTGTGTCATCCTTGAGCAGTGTTTTGTAGTTTTCATTGTAAAGGTCTTTGACTTCTCTGGTTAGGAAGATGTCAAGGTATTTCATTTTTTGTGTGGCTATTGTGAATGGGATTGTGCTTTTTATTTGGGTTTCTGTTTGTTTAGTTGGTGTATGGGAATGCGACTGACTTTTGCACATTTATTTTATAACCTGAGACTTTGCAAAAGTTCTTTATCAGTGCAAGGAGGTTTTGACAGATTCTCTTTGGTTTTTGAGGTATAGAATCATATTGCCAGCAAAGAGGGATAACTTAAGGATATTGCTTTCATCTGGGTGATCCAGGATAGCTTACTATATGTCAGGGGGAAAGGGGAAGAGGAAGACTTTCCCCAGATTGCCCACGTCTAGTTGGTTTATATTCCAGTGGCCAGAACTTAATCACATGACCATTCCTAGTTGCAAAGGAGGCTGGGAAATGTAGTATTTTTTTTTGAGTTGGAGTCTCACTTCATCGCCCGGACTGGAGTGCAGTGGCCACTCCCGGCCACCGCAGCCTCGACCTGCTGCAGCCTCGACCTGCTGGGCTCCGGCGATCCTTCCACCTCAGCCTTCCAAGTAGCTGGAACTACAGGCACGCGCTACCACGCCCGGTTAATTTTTTTGATTTATTGTAGAGATGAGGTCTCACCAAGTTGCCCAAGCGGGTCTCGAACCCATGGACTCAGGCAGAAATGTAGTCTTTGTTCTGGGAAATTTAGGATTCCATTAATTAAAAGAAGAAAATAAATATTGGAAGAAAACGAAGATCTCTGCTATAGATAGTATGTGTTCACATCCCAGTAAGCATTGAGAAAATAACATTTATCGAACACTTATTTATCTTCTGTCATCTCTCTTCCCTCATCTATAACACTTTATTTTTATTAGTCATATTTTTATTCTTAGTTCTCTTAAACTTTTTAATATAGTTATGCCTCAATTAATTAATTAATTGTCAGCTTTAAGCAATATATTGTGACACTCCCATTCCCATTCAGAAACATCAGGAATTCAGTATGCTTAAACAAAATCTTACCCTTTTTCTCCTCTTTATCTCCTGACGTTCGTGAGTCATACTGTTATGTTTATATTATTATGGTCTATAATGCTTCTGTTTTGTTTTGTACTTTGTTCTACTTTAAAAAAATCTCTGGGTTCATCATAAGTTCTTTTAACGTAACTTTTTAATTCAACTCTTTGTAGAGTAAGGTTCTCCTCTAGTAATTTTTTCAAGAAGTGTTAATGGGAATGGTATTGCCTGGGTTCTTGCATGTTTAAAAACACGAGTTATTTTTAAACTTAACTGACGGTTTACTTGGTTATAAATCTTTGATCACATTTTCTTTTCCTAAAAACTTTATAGATTTTGCCTTACTCTGTTCTAGTGCTGAATGTTGTTGTGGAAAAGTCAGAAGCTAAGCCAAGTTTTTTTTTTTTAACCTACAGGTGACTTGATTTTAAAACAATTTTTTTTTGCTTGTATGTCTATTGTTGTTTTTTCTTAATGTTTTTTAGTCTAGTAACTTTATTACCTTATGTCTCAGTGTTGAGTCATTTGTTTTATTTCCTTCAGGGACACATTCTTTCAAATTACAGATTTAAACCTTTCATTATTCAGAAAATATTTCTTAAATTATATCTTTGAAATTTTTTTATTCCATGTTATTTTTTTCAGGGAAACCAATTATGTGTTTGTTGACTCTCCTCTGTCTGTCTTCCATATCCATCATTTTATCTCTGATACCTTTAAATTCTTCATTCTTTACTTTTAATTTTGCTCAATTTTTCTCAAGCCTAAAATGTCCCTGACAGTGTTTCTAGCATATATTTTCTTTTTTCTTGCCCCCAAAGCAACTTTTATTTTTACATTTTTTGTCTTCTAATTATTTTCTGAGTGAGTTCTGAGGACAATTTTTTATCTCTGTCTGTATTATTATTTCTTCCCTAAGCCCTTATATCTGTGCTTTAAGCTCTTGATCCATGGATATTGCTTTTTTCTTTATGTTCTCTGAGTCCGTGGGAAATGATTTGGCTACTATTTTTATCTTCTTGGTGTTATACATTTTTAGTGTGCATTTTTCAGCTGCCTTTTATTTTATATTTCTTTCTAACTTTCTTCTTTCAGTGTTGTTGTATATCGTTGCAATTTCCTTTGTGGTAATTACTGAGAGCAGTTTATATTACATGCTATTTGTGGAAGAACTATTTGTAGAGAAGTCAGAGGTATGTCATGATGCAGGCTAGACAGATATTTGCTCATGTATGTGTGTGCGTGTGTGTGTGTGTGTGTGTGTTGTCTTCACTTTTTCTTCCCTTTAAAATGACAGGATTGTATATCACCCAGAATTTGTTTTTCTCCTGGTTCTTGTGAAATTGTCTGCATATTTCCTTCTTTAGCCCTGCTTGTTCTGCCTTTTCTTTTCTTTTCTTTTTTTTTTTTTGAGTTGGAGTCTCACTCTGTTGCCCAGACTGGTGTGCAGTTGCATGCTCCTGGCCACCGCAGCCTCAACCTGCTGGTCTCTGGCGCTGGAACTTCAGTCGTGTGCTACCACGCCCGGCTAATTTTTTGGATTTTATTGTAGAGATGAGGTCTCGCCAAGTTGCCCAGGTGGGTCTCGAACCCATGGGCTCAGGCAATCCACTCACCTCAGCCTTCCAAAGTGCTGGGATTACAGATTGAGCCACCAAGCCCGGCTTGTTCTGCCTTTTCATGGTGTTGGTCGGGTTTTAGGAAGCTCTTCCCAGGCATCCTGCTTGCTCCTCTTGGTTATTAAATTATTTTTTGTCGAGATGAGGTCTTGCTATGTTGCCCTGGCTGGTCTTGAACTCTTGGGCTGAAGCAATTCTCCTGCCTTGGCCTCCTAAACTACTGAGATTACAGGCTTGAGCCACCATGCCTGGCTGGCTTTCTCATTTTAAAGCCAGAAGAATGTGGTTTTCTAGTCCATTCTTTTTTCACTTGAATGGACTAGAAATTATGAACCTCCTTGAATTACAAGGCAATGGTTGACCCCAAATGGAAAGTAGATTTTCTGATATGCTAAACTCTGCAGTTGCCATAACTGGTGAATCCTTGTGCCATCTGCAACCATAAGGTGCTTTGTGATAGAATCTTTTTGACATTTACAACATCATATCTAAGGTTGGAAGCCACTTAAATGCAAGTAGTGACACAAATTTGACTGTTTATTAAAGCAAATTCTCATTTCTTAAGTGTGACTGAACATAAGCCACAGACTGAGTCAGCAAGCTTTTAAAGAGTTGTGTATTTTTTATTTTTAGTAATCTGAGTAGTTAAGACACTAAAAGTTTATTTTCTTGTTCTGATGATTGGGATACATTTTATGTTTAAGAGCTAACCTACTTTAGTAATTTTTTAAAATCTGGGGAACATTTTGAGAGCAAGAGAGACCGGAACCCAAGGAAAGGTTCAGTATTGGTCAAAGAATGCTGGGAACTTGTTTGATGTGGAAGAGAGGACAACATCCTTTGGAGGGTCTGGCCCCCCAAATGGAGGAGGGGTGCTCCTGATACATGGCAATGAGTCATATCTGGGTACTGCACGCTGTACAGAATTTCACAGACAGCAAGGAGAGGCCCTTGCCTGAAGATGGATGGTGAATACAGACAATGCTCTAATCCCTATGGAAAGTGATTGCGCTCAGCTCCCTAAATTCTGTGTTTCTCCATATTTATATATGCTGTTACCCAGTGAATACCTGATTAAGGAATGCAGCTGCCAAATGAATACATTTGTTGCTCATCAAATGGCACCATAAAGCCAGAGATGATGGGGCTTATTAAAAACCTTCTTTCACTCAGTGAAAAATCCCCCACATGTTCCAGCCAGTCTCAATATCGCAGCTAATGAAATGGGTAACCAATACACAAAGAGATGTATTCAAGAGCAAATTAACTGCCTCAGGAATATGCATCATAAAGATTGCAGCCTGGAAAATAAATAGACAGTGTATTGGGCAAATTGGCCTCGTGTTTAAGTGCTGATGGGTGGGAAATATTGGTATGGCTTCTTGATAGAAGCAAGCGGTATGGGATTCTGGAAGGCAGACATGAGCAATGAAAAATCAGGCTGGGAACCTTCTAATTTTCCAGAACCAGGAAAGGGATGAGAAGGAGTGAGCAGACATTCATGGAGCCAGTCTTAAGTGCCAGGCCCTGTCCTGACCCTTAATGTGTGTTGTTACCTAGTCCTAACATCAACCCAAGAAAGCAGGACCCTCTATTTTTTTGGCCTCACCTGCCCATGACAACATAATTAAATTATGTTATATATAATTAAATCAAAGAGATTTCATTTTCTCTGTGTAGCCAAATATATATATATATTTTTGAGTTGGAGTCTCACTGTCGCCCAGACTGGAGTGCAGTGGCCGCTCCCGGCCACCGGAGCCTCGACCTGCTGGGCAACGGCGATCCTTCCGCCTCAGCCTTCCAAGTAGCTGGAACTACAGGCACGCTACCACACCCGGCTAATTTTTGATTTATTGTAGAGATGAGGTCTCGCCAAGTTGCCCAGGCGGGTCTCGAACCCACGGGCTCAGGCAATCCACTCACCTCAGCCTCCCAAAACGCAGGATTACAGGCTGAGCCACCGAGCCTGGCTGTGTAGCCAAATATTAGCTTATGAGCCTCCATCAGTTTCTTTTAAAAGAGCACCCCAAGACATTTTGAGATCCCTTAAACCTTTGCTTGCTCATGATCTCCTGCAAATAAAAAAAGGTATCCTCCCTGTTTCTTCTGCTCCAGGTTTTCATCCTGCTATGCCACTGCCTACTTTGCCTCTCTTCTTCTCTGGTCACCTTCCAGAATGGAAAGAAACAGGAACCTACGGGCTAATGACCACTCCCAGTGCTCTGGTTCCTGCTCTAAGGCCCAAGTCCAGGTCTTAATACTCTTCCCCTCACCTCATCCTGGTCCAGAGACACAGGAGAATGCAGACACACACACAGCCTGGTGAGAAGGCAGTAATGGGTTTAGAGTCAAGTGGATTTGGACCATGTGAACTCAGACAAATCACCTGACTCTCCTGAGGCCCTAGTGCCCCCTACCCTTCCACCTCCAGAGAGTGAAGATGATGTTATCTCCTGCCAAGGCTTGTTGGGAGGAATTGATAATATAATTCCTGATGAAGTAATTGATGAAATCAGTTATTTCTGAGTTCTGGTCTTCTCTGTGATTTTCACAGACTTTCTTCTTTCAAAAAGCAGCAGCACAAGGGTCCTTTGAAACGAATGTCATTGTGGCTGTGGGCCTGGCCTGTCTGCTAAGGGGCTGAATCTGATTTAACGTGCAGCAAGACCACAAGGAGACAAAAATCAGCAGCTCCACGTGCTGCAACACACATCCCCTGCACTTGCTAAGGTAGCATTTTCATTAGCCTGATTACTGTTATAATTATTTTTAAAGGAAAGCTAGTGAGTTGTTTGGACGTACCCCTTGACCCGTTCTAGGCTAATTGACAGTACATTTCCATTTGAATTAAATGCACTCTAAGGGCTGTAAGGGCTGTGCACCCCAGTTATTTATTGGTGCATGTCTCAGATTGGGCTCCCCCTCAAGCAGACCCTAAGTCAAGAGTATGAATACAAGTGGTTGACTTGGTAGGTGATCGGAAGTGACAGCTGGGGAATGGGGAAGTGGGACAAGGAAGGGAAGGTATATGGTGCTTTATTGAGCAGCTAATTGTTATTGGCCACCGGGGAACTTCTGTTGGGAGCATAGAACACACATCACGATTATCCCACCAGAGGGACCAGGGAGCAGGGGCACTTACCCAGCACCTCTTGTAAGTCAACGACCGAGGGTTGTTTCTGGGGACATTTACTCTCCAACACTTCCAGCCTGCATGTAGGTGACACTCAGAGGAGAGTAGCAGGTGCTTGCCATAGGAAGTTATCACCTTGCATGGGAATGGAGGGTGCCCAGGGCTGTAGGTCAGGCACTGACGATATGCGCACAAACCTAAAAATCTGAGTTCCACAGCACTTAATACATCCCATGTTTACAATGATGTGTTTTTGTATTTGTCTTTCTCTTCAGACTGAGTTCTCTAAGGGCAGGGCATGTCTTATTGTCACACTCTCCATTTAGCACAAATCTGGCCCAGAATAGCCACTCAGAAAATGCCTGCTGACTATATAGATAAATGCTTAAGGGATGAGTGATTGAAAACCTGAAAATGCATAGAACAGGAACAGCAAATTCAAATGCCAACAAGGGTGAGGGGGATGATTTAAATGACTAACATGAGCCAACAGGAAAAAAAAAAAAATAGAAAGGTGGGAGTTGTGGGGACCTGGAGGGATACATGTCTCTGGGGACAGCTACTGCTCAGCTCTGGGTGACTGTTACCTTGTGGGAATCAGACCCCTGATGGTTAGGCCTCCTGATTTTTTGAAAAAGAAAGCCAGGAATCCATATTTCTTTTTTTTTTTTTGAGTTGGTGTCTCACGCCGTCGCCCAGACTGGAGTGCAGTGGCCGCTTCCGGCCACCGCAGCCTTGACCTGCTGGGCTCCGGCGATCCTTCCGCCTCAGCCTTCCGAGTAGTCGGAACTACAGGCGTGTGCTACCACGCCTGGCTAATTTTTTGGATTTATTGTAGAGTTGAGGTTTCGCCTGCCCAGGCGGGTCTCGAACCCGCGGGCTCAGGCAATCCACTCACCTCAGCCTCCCAAGGTGCGGGATTACAGGCTGAGCCACCGAGCCCAGCTGGGATCCATATTTCTATGTAAAATTTCTTGATTTTTAAACATGGACAATAACTTAAAATATGTCAAAACTAGAAACTGATTCCTTAAAACACGTTTTTTTACATCACATGAGTGATGTAACTCATTGCCAGGTATATGTGGTTACCTGGTTACACAGAGCAGTAGACCACACAGAGTCCTTCCAGAGAGAGGTATGGGCTTCCCAGGTTCCCAAGGGTTCCCTCAGGACGTGCTCTTGAATGCTCATGGATTAACAACAGAGTAATCTGGTAGGTTCATGTAATTCCTTAGCTTAGGAGACTTGGGTTCTAGTGCTGGTTGACTTGGGGAAAGCCTCTCTATTTCTATATCTGTGAAGTAGATATATTGGGGTCCGATTTCTTTTGTGGTGAAGTAAAGTTATGAGTGAGGCAGTCCTTTATAAACTCCAAGTCTAAACTGAATTGGTGCCCTTCACAGAATTGTCTCTGCTCTGGGAGAAAGCTATTTTCTTGGCTTTGGGTTCTTCTAGGCTCTCCCTCCAGTTGCACCCTGGGTCTGCTGTGGTTGTCAGTCTTCCCTCTGGTGGCCTTTGTCATAATCTGTTTGTGCCAGGTGCCTGGCAGGTCATTGGGTGGTGTACTCAGCTGTGACTTCAGCTCCACTTCTGAGATACTACCTGTTGGAACTCTTAGGCTGGGTTCACAAACTGGAGTTTATTAGGCAGAGAGGCAAATACAAAATCAGTTCCTGCTTTTGAGGAACTTAGAGCCCAGAGGAGATACCCCATACTCCATTACAACACAAATGCTAGGGGTAAGTGGCATTCCTTTGTTTACTCAGCCTCATTTCTTTTCCTCATGTTTATATAGCTCAACTATGTTTCCCAGACTCCTTTGCAATTAGGTGAGATCATGTGACTGGGTTCTGACCAATGGAATGTGGGCAGAAGCAATTAGAACAATTTCCAGTTTGGCCCATAAAAATCACCTGTGCAATTCTCAACACTCTTTCATCATCCACTGGCTCAAGTACTTAGAGGACAGTGGACCACAAGATGGAAAAAACCTGGATCCTTGAATGACTGTGTGAAGCAGAAATTTCTACTTCTTCAACTGACCTGTGCTGTACTGTGATGTGAGAAATATGTTATACCACTGAGATTTGGGGAGACTGTTTATAACATCAATTAGCTTACTCTGACTGATTCAGTGCCCTCTGGAGAAGTGTTGTGCAGAATGCCTTGCAAACCCCTGGATCTCCTTAGAGAAAGGCTCTCTCTTGGAGGAAGGACCATACTCACAGTGAGCTCATAAGAAAGGCAGTAGGCTCTCTACAGGGAAAGAGAAGCATGGAGCTGGGGAGTTAGGTGGATCTGCTTCCACATATATTAAATTGATCACAGTTAAATGGATTTTGTGATGCCCTGTGAGGTGAATAGAAAGAACTGTAGGTAGGAACAATTGTCCCAAATTGTGGGTGAGAGTTGTATTTTGCATCTTCTGGAATTCTTAGTGTGATACATCTCAGTCATGCAAGGTTGACTCTTTTCCTTCAGAGATAGTTAGAGACCATGAGTTGCTTTTGGCAAATGGTTTTACTTTGAGAATCATTATTCTTGCTCATGAGTTAAAGAGTTGATGGTAGAACTGAAGTTCATAAGGCAGGCAGAGATCGCTGAGGTTGCAGCTGTACCAGCAACTTCTGTCCTGTCCCTAGAGACCTGGGACAGAGAATATTTGTTCTCCTCCTGGTGCATTGATGCATGTGTACTGCAGAAGGAAAGGGGAGGTAGTTCTGTCCCATATCATTTGGAGTAAATGTGTCCAAGGAATCAACTTCTTTGCTAAATGTTTATATAATTGACATGCAGGGAAAACGTACTGGAGAGTTCAGAGAATACGGTTCTGCTTTCCCCCAGGACCAGAATAGAAGGTTCAGAAACCAACTCTAGCTAACTCTTACAATATGGGGGCTGCCAGAGCCCTCCAAATGGGTAGGGGCTGGAAAACAGGGTGTCAGAATCAAGGTGCCTCCTGAGGGTAGACAACAGGAACAGTATGGGAATGGGATAGCCCCCCCCATTTCGCCCTGTATTTTTGCACTTTCTTGGTCCTTTTGCTCAAGATTTAAATTTCAGGAAGAGAAGCCAGTTATACAGAGCATGAGATGACACAGAATACTCACAGAGAAATAGATATACAGGCTCCCAGGACCCTTAGGATAACAGCCTTTGCCTTTCTTGTGGGAGTTGGTGTACTTTCTAGGTGCAAAACCTGCCCCACCTCTCATGACTGTTCTGACATGCTGGCAACTAACCAGTAAAGAATAGTTGTAGTACCCTGTGACATGGTGACTGCAGGCCTGGGAGACTCGGAGGTGAATATTCCAGACCCAGAATCACTGACTTACAGTGGTGTTACTTCCTGATAGACTCGGTTGTAAGTTGAAAATAGCATAAGTCAAAATGTAAATACACCTATCCTACTAAACATTATAACTTAGCATAGCCTATCTTAAATGTGCTCAGAAAACTTACATTAGCCTATGATTGGGTGAAATCATCTAAATCAAAACCTACATAATAAAGTGTTAAGGATCTCATGTAATTTATTGAATACTGTACTGATAGTGAAAAATAGAATGGTTGTATGGCTACTCAAAGTATCGTTTCTACTGAATACGTGTTATTTTCACACCGCTGTAAAGTCAAAAAAATTATAAGTGGAACCGTTGTCATTCAGGGATCATCTGTTTTTGCAGGGACAAGGGTACCATATAGCTCTGAGAAGAGGCCCCACTTCTGGGATCTCCAAGGAATTAGGGACAATAACCTGAAAAGAGCAGCATAAACCAAATTCTCTGAATAAAGAGGCACTAGATTATCCTCTTGAATGGTCAAAACCAAACAGTCAAAATCTTGAGCTTCACCAAGGTCTTCTAATGCTTCACCGTTTGGTCTTCTGAGCTTGGCATCAGGAGACAGGCACCTCTTTGTAAACAATATAATTTCTGAAAATAGATCTTTCAGAGCAGAGAAAATTCAAATCAGAGCAAAGATCACCTTGGGAAGGGGCAGGGGAAGATTTTAAAAGGCAATCTTGTTATTATTTTATTCCCTCTTTAAGTGTTCATTGTTCATTACCCAATGGCTTCCTTATGCCTCAAGGCATTTTAGAATATTTTCAATGTGTGTGGCTTGGGGAGGCAGGGACACAAACACAAATAAAGTATAAATCCTACTTTCAAATGAGATATAAAGTAGGGATAATGATAGCAGATGATAATTATGGAGTGCTGTACAGTTGTTAAGGCATTTTTTGTGAATGTCGTATTGCTATTGATCACAGGTATAATTCATTCATTACTTTTTTCTGTTGGGTGTCATGAATGCATCAGGAAATTGAAGCTCAGAGAGATTAAGTAATGTCCAAATTCACACATCTTGTCAGTGAAGAGACTAAACTTGAACTTGGATCCTTTGTCTATACTTCTTGCCTGTCTAACCAAGGAGAAAGGCAGGTAAGCAAGAGGTATGAGGGATTATAGAACTATCAGAGAAGAGGAAGGAGGAGGGTGCTAATGGTGCACTAACCATGGAATGCTGAGAATAAGGTGAGGTGTTGGAGTGAAGAGGATGCACTCCTTCATCTTTCTGCCTCCTTCCTCTGATCTTTTCTCTACATTGCTGCAGAAATGATCTTTCTACAGTATACAGAGGTGCCAGAAATGTACACATTTTAGGAAAGGAGAAAACTTTATTAAAATTATAATAATATATACTGATAACGAAAGATGAATACAAGTCACGTTTGACTTTTGCAAGTATAAGAGGAGCTCAGAGGGGTTATCATCAGCATCCAAACACTTCTGATTAAAGGGAACATCTCTTAAAATGTGTATACATTTTTTTTTGGCAACCATGGTATATCCAGTTGGGTCACTTCCAAGCTTAAAACCCTCTCTTGGCTTTCCAAACTTCTGATGGCCTCCATGGTAAATTTGTATTGGACTCATGTACTGTTGTGTCTGATTTATATGGGAAAATGAGAAAGGTTATTTTTTATTTTATTTTTCCTTTTTTTAAATTATAAAGATGTGGAGTGCAATTTAGGGTTAGGTATACAAACGTTGATTATGCAGGTCCTCTTGTTGATGAGGTGTGCCCCTTCCCTTCCCTAGCAGTTTCCCTCAACTGCCAATCCCACCCCCCTCCCCTGACAGTTTCCCACTACTGCCAATCCCTTTCTTATAGTATTATAATTGTTCAAGGTCCGCTTATGAGTGAGAACATATGGTACTCTGTTCTTTGTTTCTGTGATAGATCACTGAGTATGGCAGACTGTAAATCCATCCAAGCTGCTGAAAAGTCCATATGTTTGTCCTTGTTTATGGCTGCATAATATTCCATTGTGTA
>CAUYQG010149502.1:0-12894 GCA_963574415.1 Tarsius wallacei | reverse complement strand
AAGGCTGATGTTTCTTTTGCGTTATGCTTCAGAGAAGGTGGAGAGTTTTGAGAACCAGGCATAGATGGTACTATGGTTTTTACCAAGACATGGATCTATCACCTCTGATGGCTTATTATGTCTCTCTCTCTCTCTCTCTCTGTCTCTCTGTCTCTCTCTCTCTCTCTCTTTATGTCTCTCTCTCTGTCTCTCTGTCTCTCTCTCTCTCTCTTTCTCCCTCTGTCTCTCTCTCTCTCTCTCTCTCTTTCTCTCTCTCACACACACACACACACACACACACACACACAGGCTTTAAAGATCGTCCGTGTCTGAGCTAGCCTACTTTTCACTGTCCTCTCATCTCGACTTCTCCTCCTTAACCTCCTCCAAAATACTTGTTGTCCACCTAAAGGCTCTTCTCAACCTGAACAACAGGTGCTGTACAAATTGGCAAACTAGACAGAACATTGATTTGGCCCCAATCATACATGACTCAATGATTCCCACCCGAAAGCCATTTACCATATGAGGCTCCCCCAGATCTTTCCGACAGAAATCATGCCTCCCTTGTCCAGACATACACAGCCCTCTATCTACACCTTCTAATTATTCTTATCCTTTTGCAACCTATTATGGTCATTGGTGCATACGTTTTATTGCCCCACTTGAGAGCAAACCAAAGGAAATTTGTTAAAATTGAAATACTTCCTTTACAGAGAAAGACCTCAATGGCTTGCCTTTTCATCTTTATGCTTTCATTGGGGTGCACAGATCTCTTAATGTTAGAACCACCGGGAGAAGGATAATGTACCCATTATCATTCTCTTGATTTTGTAGATGAATTCTGTGCCCTCCAAAGAACTTATCATGGAGGTTCTCATAACTTCCCTACGATGGGCAAAGTGCTTGACTTATAAAGATCCTAGCATAATGGCTTTGTATGTAGACAGGGTTTATTAAACGTTGTTGGAGAAATGAATGAGCGAATGAATGAATTGTGCATTCCCTCAGATACGGCACCCCTCCCAGAAGTGTGGAGAGCTCAGGATATCTCAGAAACTCATAACTCAGCGACCTCAATATGCTTCTGTAAGCGCTTTTTGTACTCTGCCCATCTCATTGGCTAGGAAATGTCTCAGGCCATAGCCTTTGGTCTGAAGGCAGGGCCAAATGTTAGAAGTGTTACATGATGAAAGGGGCATGCTGTTTTTAATGGAAATACAATGAACGCATGAGGGAACACCCCTCCTCCCCCAAAAACCAGAACCATCTTTTGGAGGGTGGGCCCCTTGTCATATAGGCTTTGCCCACTAGGTGAGTGTTTAGGTACCCATCGGCATCAGTGTACCAGCGAGCGTTGTTGTGAGAGGCTACGTTCAGCTTCAGTGCATTTTTTTGAAGACCTTTTCAACGTGTTTGCCCATTTCATGAGGGGTGATTTACAGGCACACCTGCCCACACCAAGCTGAGGGTTCAGCAGTTTTTGACCCCAAACGGCATGACTCCCTCATGCCCCACCCTCCCTATTCACCTGATCCTGGCCAAAAGGCTTTTTGTTTTGTTTTGATTTCCTGGATGAAAAAAGTCCTCCAAAGGAAAAGTTTTGCCGATGTGGAAGAGGTGAAACAAAAAATGACAGAAGCGCTAAAAGGCATCAAAACTGTTTTGAGCAGTGGAAAAAGCATCTCAATAGGTGTATGGCATCCAAGATAGGATATTTTGAAGGTGGCTGAAGAGAATTTTTTATAAATAAATTCTGGTTTGGGGGGGGTCCTCCCTCATATAGTGGGCATAATTTCTACTCTTAAGGTAAAAGTACCTGATGTTACTTTTTAAAAAGACTACAACTTTTCCTATTTGTATATGTCACTTATTTAAAAAAAATCATTTCTGCTAAAGACATAAAAGCCCAATTTTTATAAGTCAAGCACTTTGTCCATCATAGGGAAGTTATGAGAACCTACATGATAAGTTCTTTGGAGGGCACAGAATTCATCTACAAAATCAAGAGAATGATAATGGGTACATTATCCTTCTCCCAGTGGTTCTAACATTAAGAGATCTGTGCACCCCAATGAAAGCATAAAGATGAAAAGAGGCAAGCCATTGAGATCTTTCTCTGTAAAGGAAGTATTTCAATTTTAACAAATTTCCTTTGGATATATAAGAGTGTGTAGAATATATGCAAATATTAATGAGCATCTAAACCACCATTATTTTGAATACTTTGGTTGGAGTATCCTTGATGGAGTCCACTGGGCTAGAGACTTCCTTTAAAGCTTAAATCTTGTCTTAGTAACCCCAAAGGGGAAGAAAAATTCTGACCAAATTTTGATATGGCTGCAAAATGTAGGCTAATGCACCATTATGCTTGAAAATGGATAGTTCTCTCTGAAAGCTTTATATCTTAACAGAAAAAATGTGTTTTTCTCAAATGGCACCTTGCAACAAATATTTGTGCCAAAAAAAGCCCTATTTTTTCAAATATGTACTAAAGTGTTCTCTTATTATACTTTCCTTCTATTCAGGTTAATATTTATTATTAAAGCAAAAGTCTACACAGAGAAATGTTTAATACATTAAATATGCATAAAAGAAAAGAATTAAGTAGGAGTGACCTCTTTGTAGGACATGATGTTAGGAGCGAGTGAGTGTTTGTGTGTGTGTGTGTGTGTGTGTGTATGTGTGTGTGTGTGTCTTAGTATGGTTCACGTGAGAAGTGTTGCTACATGTAATAATGCAAATAAATTAATTAGAGTTACTTTCCCCCCCAAATGGAGTCTACATTCAACATTTGAAAGGTTCTTAGTTTTTCTTAGACTCTTTACACTTCAATTAAGCACAAACTGGAAGAACATATTTCAAGAGTAAATATATTTTAGTGATAGTTTTATATGAAAATATTTATATTTTTCAATAATATTTATAAACTAGTTTGCATATCAGAAAAAGTAGCTTCAATTAATGGTCCAAAAATTCTCTTTCAGTTCAGACAGAACTCAATTCCTAGGTAGTGAAAGGAAAAATATTCTGTTATGTAAAGCAATAAAGTGTCACTAGGTATTAAGATACATAATTATCTTCTATTATGTTGAGCTGTGATAATATCTCAACTGAGAAGTTAGTAAGATTATGCTGTAAGCTTTAATGTTGTCACATATTTATTTTTCATGGGAGGATTTGTAGATGATGTCTTCAGTTGTTTTTGTTATTTTCCATCATCCTAATAAGTCAATAAGGCTAATAATAATAATACTGCAAAATAGGTAAGTTAGCAAAGTGGCTTGCTTGCCAGGATTACTGTTAGATCATCAGAATTTTCAAAAATAAAATAAAATAACAGGCTAGCATGACTATGAAATATACTTCACAAATAAGGCACAAGGTATACCAATTATACCAATATTACATTTTGGGGATATATACCAACAACAACGTTATTCACTTTTCAGTATAGTTTGTATTTGAGTGGGTGGCAATTTTGTGAATTTAAAGCTTGCAGACAGTTCTATCTTGCAAAAAAAAATGACAACTGCAAAAATCAAGAGAAAGAAGGAAGGTCATAGGCAAAGTGTTTCAGGGATAGTAATTATAAAATTGTATCAACAAGAAAAGATGGCATAAGATAAAGTAAATATTTATCTGGGGAAATTGCATACCCATGATTATAACATACCCAATTTTTGGCTAAGATTTTACTTGTGATATTTTCTTTTAAGTTTCAGATTATTCAAGCCAACCTGCAATTTAAAAAAGAAAGAAAATGAGAAAATCAAACCCTCTTTTATTGAATGGGTTTTCTCGGGAGATGAGGTAGTCATTAAATGCTGTAACAAAGTCTTGCCAAAGTCAACCTTGATTTACTTATCACCTTGAAATTTGCTTCACTGATTGTCAGATTTCATGCAAACTGTCTCCCTCCAGGAATCCCTCTGACCCCCTGGAGAACAAGCCAAGCATAGCCTCCAAAAGAGTTTTTGACTATTTTAAATGCTGGTACATGGTGATGGTGTTCTCAAATAAGGACTTAAAATTTTATAACCTTTCATTTTGTTTTTATTTTATTTTTTGAAGGCAGGATTTATTGAGAGAACAGAAGCACTCTTGCAGCAGGAGGGGACCCAAGGGGGTTGCCCAACCTTCCATTTTATTAGCATGAATGTGTAGCCACAGTGGACGAAGAGCTGTTCCCAAGTACAGCCATCTCTCCCTACATGCACTCCTGCTTATCACATTACAGTGAGAATCAGGAAGAGGCCAAGATGTCCTCGTACTGATGATCTAAAGACCCTCTCATTCACAACTGATACCCAAATGATTCACTGTCCTAACTTCCGGGGCTGTGTTGGGATAATTCACTACACATTGCACTTCCTTCAACTTTAAATGACAATGAGATCAGCAGTTAGCACTTTAAAATCACCCCATTATCAATAGATGCATTCGAGATCAATGTCCAGAGCCTTTTAGTTTTAGATAGTCAACTTCAAACATCCACATGAAACCGATCAGCTCCTCAGGTAATAGACAGTAGTACCCATCATCAGGCGTTGTTAAAGACAGGGTGGCAATTTTGTGTCTTTCTTGGCTGGTGGTGACAGTGGCAATGCCAGGGACGTCAAGTTTTCCTACGATATTTTTATTATAATCTAAAGAAGACAGATATCTAATAGCGTTGCTCTTCATTCAGACCAGCTGACACTTGCAGACTATACAGGGGAAAGTACTGGCTAAACCTAAAAATAATAAGAAAAAAAGAAAAAAAAAACTGGAAGGAGTGACCAAATGCACACAACCCACTGCCATGACTAGGCTGGTGTCAAAAACAAAAACGGAACAAAAACAAGCACTTCGTTTCTGTCTCATGTAAACTTTCCCAACTCTTCCAGAAGCATAAAAGTTCAAGGTTTGCTTCCCACCCTTAAAAAAAAAAGAGTGTGTATTTAGACTCTTGGAGTGGAGATGGAATTAGCTATGCTCTCCCCTATCAGCCCCAAGAAATATAGAGTGATGGCAAAAACAAGGATGCTTGAACCACCGAGAGAGCCTTTAGGATAAATGAATGTCTGTGAGTCTCGTCTAATAGACAGAAACAGGGAAGACAGTGCCCAGAGGCAGCCTGCCCTGGGGAAAGGTGGAGCTGTCGGTAGTGAAACCAACTAGAGCGTCTGCTGGGTGGAGGCTCGGGTTCCTCTCTCCTCCTGGGAGGCCCGCAGGGTCCAGCCCGGAGCTGGAGACGCCGGGTGAGGCGTGGGGACCTGACCGTGGTCCTGAAGCAGAACGCCCCGCCGATGATTCCCGACAGTCTCCAAGCACCCACACAACACCCTAGCTGGCTTTACCCTCTGCACCTTCAGCGAGCCCAATGTCCAAGAAGATCCGTCCTCAAAAAAACGTCTAAACTTTCCTTGAGGATCAGATCAGCCTTTATAACGCCCGTCTTCCTGAGCAGTCTCTTCTTGCGCGTGGGGCTAATTTCAGGGTTTCGAGCTCAAAAGCAGGAATCGTGATTCTGTGAAACTCACAAACACAATTCTGCAGGAAGCTTGCACTAGGCAACCCTGACTCTAGTCTGTATTTCTCGAACTCAGAACCGACAGCATGCACCTCGACCCGAAAGGTCCCACGGAATGGAGCTCCCAGAAAGAACATTCCAAACTCTCCGCATAACCGGGGAGGCTTGGAACTCCAGAAAGGCAAGCTACACCCGTATCCCCACTTTCGCCTCTTGGAATTACAACCGAATTCCCAAAGACACGCCAAAACGCAGGTCCCACACTGGACACGGGCGTCGGTCCTGCTCCAGGCGGCGTTCCAGCCCTACAAACCCAAGAAGTCCAGAGAGCCCCCCTACCGCACCCGACCACAGTGTGGACACCACCGAGCCGGGGAGGGAGGGGGCAAATTCGCCGCACAAAAGACACCTTGGGACGAAGAGAGGAAAATCCACTCTGCTGCTGCAAAAAGGGGGGTGGGAGAAAAAGTGATCCCCGGGAGCACCAGGCAGCGGGTCTGAGTGCGGGACTTACGTGTTCCGTCAAAGCGGGTGGCGATGGTATCCAGGAAGGTGTTCTGCGGCGCCAGTAAGCCTTTCATCACCGGCATTGTTCCAGCGTGGTGCGAGATTCTCCATCAAAGTTTGTCCAGGAGGATGGCTCGAGAGGAAAGTGCCAAGAGGGGAGAAGGGGGACGTGACGACGGCGGGGGAGGGGGGCCTGGCGTGGCGACGGGCCGGATCGCGGGAAGGGAGAGGATGGCAGGAGAGAGGGAGCGGGTCCAGCCCGGCCCCGCGAGCGCGCTCCGAGCGCGCCCCGCACCTCCAGGCTCTGCCGGGCGCCGGCTCCCCCTCCCGCCCCGCCGCCCCCGCCCGCCGCCCGCACTCCCCGCCGTCCCTCCACGGGCGGCAGTGCCCGCCGCGGGGCCTCGCCCGCCCGGAACGAACCCGCGGAGTCCGGGGCGCCGCGCCCTGGCCCGGGTCTCCGGGGTCGCGGAGGACAGCGCGGCGCTGGCGAGTCTCGGTGGCGCGTAGCCTCCCGGTCCCCAAGGGGCGCCGGGAAGCGCGAGCGAGGGCGACTCCCACCCCCGGGAGCCGGCGAACAAAGACCCCTTTGTTCCCGCTCCGTCCCGCTCCGGGGAGACTGGAGCCCCGTGGGTGTGGTGCTGGAAAGGGGGAGGAGACAGGTCGGGGCAGGTAGCCGGCCTCTGCCCAGAACTCGGGGAGGGGGAGGCCCCCCGGCGGTGTCCAAGGGAGCACCGGCCGCAGGAGCCCCAGGGGGAGGTGGCCCCCTTCCGGTGCACCTGCCACCGAGCGCGCACGCACCCGGCAGGGCAGCCCCGAGTGAGTTGCACGCCCCCTCCCCGGGCACCAGCCTCCCTTCGCCCGGAAACCGGCTCGGAGCCCGGGGGTTTCCACCTTGGCTTCCAGGGCTCCCAAGTGGGGGCCTCCCATTCTCCTCCCCAAATGGTCATTGGCCTCCCCAAGCCGTCCCCAACTCAAAAATAATAACAACCTTTGAAATGGACAATGGATGGTGTCCCACTCTCGGGCGAAATGTGAATAAAGAATTTCTTGAAAAGTTTGCTATTTGTATTAATTTGCAAAATACCATGTAAGTAAGAACAGTACGGTGGCCTTGCAAAAATAGCTTCCACGCGAACTCCCGGGCCTGTCTCCTCTCCCGGAGCCCCACAGTGAGGCTTCCCCACCCCCAAGACTGACACCTCCAAGAAGAAAGCCTGGCGGGCTGCCAGGAGGTGAAGGCGTCTTAGAACACCCAAGGGGTCGCTCTCCGCTCCCCCCTCTCCCCCCACGGCTTTCTGGGGGATCGCTCTCCACCGCCGGCTGTGCAGCTCCTGTCCTACACCCGGGATAGCAGGTGCACCGGAAGGGAACCCCCTCCCCCAGGGGCTTCTGGCTGTCTCTGCTACCTCGGCCTCCCCTGGGGGGGCCTCCGCCCTCCTAAGGAAAGCCGCCGAGCCCGAGCCCTGCGGGGAGCGGGGGACACCCGGGGCCCGACTTCACAGAAGACCCTGGGAGACAGGGAGAGCGGCGTGGAAGGCAAGTGGAGGGACCCGGGGCAGAAGCACAAACGCGCGCCCAGGTGCAGGTGCACCGGAAAGGGGGGGCGAACAGGTGTCTGCGGGCTGCAGGGCGCCCTCGTCCCCGGGGACCCGGGCGTGGCATAGGCGGAACGCCCGCCCCGCGCCCTCGCCCGCTGCTGGGAGGGGGCTCCCTGTTTGAATCCGCACGACTCGCGGGGCGTCGGGGGGACCCCGCGGGTGTCGTCACGCTGCCGGGGAGGCGGGGTGAACACAGGGAGGTTCCCCCCTTTCCCTCCGCCCGCCCCCCCTTCCCCGGCCCTCCTCGTGATGCACTTCCTGCGGCCGAGGATTCCCTTTGTGTTGAAATTCGAGAAGATCCGGCCGCGGAGCGCGGGGCTGGGGCGCCGGGAGGGGAGGGGATTCCCGAGTGGGCGGCGCGGGGCAGCCGTACGGGGGCGAGGACCCCAGCGTGGGGTCCCCCGCACGGCGGGATGCTGCTCCCGGCCGCCGCACGGGTCGATCCTCGTCCTCCCCGCAGTTCTCGGTCCCAAGCCCGCTGAGCTTTGCGGGGGCCGAGCGCACGCGGGTGGAGGCCCCCACGCGGCCAACCCAGCGCCACTGCGGGTGGCTCTGTGGCTCCGTCCTGGGCGGAGCCGGGGAGAGAGAGAGCAGGGAGTCCCTGCTGTTTGGGTGGTGCATGGTGTCACAGGACACCCAGGCTGCCGCTGTGGCTGTAAAACCGAGTCAAACGCCTCCCTGGGAGTGGCTGGACGTTCCGCATGACATTTATGACTCGTAAGCCACGACTCCGGTTCGTAAAATTCGCCCGCAAGGTTGTGTGTGTACACACTGCTTCCTCCTGGGCCTGAGCTGTGTGTGCATGCGTGAAGCCTAACGTATGATACCACTTGCAAGGATCAAGCCACAGAGGGGCTTAAGACTGGCAGCCCACGAGAAAGCCCTGTTTTCGCGGCAAAAGGAACAGGGCGGTTAGCAGTCCCCGCTCCCCTCCAGCCCCGCCTATGGGTTGGGGTCTGCTCCAGGCAGGTTTTGTCCCGACCACGTGTCTCCTTTGTCACTTCATCTCTGTGGCTTTCCTCTTCCTCACCCATAAAACTGGAATGGTACTTTCTCTAATTCCTCTGCTGAGTAGAAGAAAATGTTTGTGAAAGGCCTTTGACACCTCTAATAGGTAGCCTGTTATATAAGGGATTATGATCATCGCCATTCTTTTTTTATATTCCAGCATCTAATACAAAGTTGTTTATCTATAATAAATGTTGTTGACTGACTGATACAGTGTGTGGTCCTATCAGTTTGGAAGACATGCATGTATTAATAATTTGTTACAATCTGTGACCTGTGAGGTATTTTTTTCTAACTATGGTTGGCTTTAGAAGCTCAGAGGGAAAATCAAGGCTGCTCACTTCTCTAACTAATGCTTTCGAATTTTTCTGCTGTAATGTCCGACCAGGATGGATTCCAATGGCATGGTCACTGTTCCCACATGGTCACTTCCTCCTGTTTCTCAATGAGTGTAAAACTGGAATACTCCAAACCTCCAGGGCTATGATTTTAGGCAGAATAATCTAGATTATATTTCAAAAAAATATAATATTTTAGGCCAGGCATAGTGACTCAAGTCTGTAATCCCAGCACTTTGGGAGGCCAAGATGAGAGGATTGCCTAATCCTGGGAATTTGAGACCAGCCTGGACAACATGGCAAGACATTATCTCTACAATTAATATTTTTTTAAAAATTGACTGAGTGTGGTGGTGCATGCCTGTAGGCCCAGCTACTCGGGAAGCTGAGGAGAAAGATTGAGCCCAGGAGGTAGAGGTTGCAGTAGCCGTGAGAGTGTGCCACTGCACTCCAGCCTAGGCAACAGAGTGAGACTCCGACTCAAATGAATATATATGTCTTATTACATCCATGCTATTTCTTGTTCTTTCCAAATGTCCAACATGAGTCCAACATGAATTGGTAAGAGCCTCTGCTCATTATTGTGACTCAGATTGATGCAAGTTCTGCTCAAAATATTTCTTTTGATGAGAAAAGACAATCTGGCAAAGTATGTACTTTTCCACAAAAAAAAAAAATAGTCCACTCACAACTTAACAGCCAAAATAAGTCACATGGTCATCCCAATCCGAAAGAGATGATCAACTAAAGTGCAAACCATGGCCCTCGAAGAAAAGGAACTCTGGAATGTTCAAGAACTGACATATGGTGACAGGGAGGTGCATCATTCAGATCTCATTTCAAGACGACCTGCTGGGAGGAGTGTCACTGGTGACGACCTTCCCCTGCCACATCTTCAAATCTGCCACACTGTCCGTGCCAGCCAGTGACTGAATTGAAGCTCAGTCATTCTTATCCAGGGTGGGACTCTCCCACACAGACCATCTCTGTCCGGGATTCCTCACTCACTTGGCAAAGACTCTTCCAACCCCCTGTTCCTTCCTCCCCCCTCCTTCTCAGGCGTCAGCCCTGCCCCACAGTCAGAGACTCTTCCTGCTGACCCCTGAGCCCAGCCCCCGTTGGCCTTCACATACTCTTTCCTCAGTCTGTGCCTGTCTTGGCAACTGCTTCTCAGAGAATCTGTCCTGACTCGCACGTCAGGAAGGATTTGTGAGAAAAGAGAACCAGGAGCCCATCTCTAGATTCTACAGCTGACCAAAAACATATTGAAAAGGAAACAAAACCCAAAGCAAACAAACAAGAACCAGCTCTCAGATCTGTTGGCTGCCTGCACTCACACACCTCATTTTCCATCCCCACAATATTTTTTCATCTATGATTCACCACAACCCCAAAATGTAATCTGGGAGCCAATCCTGATTACTCTCTTCTTACACTAAAATAGATAACCTACCCCCCAGTTTCTGTTACCTCTAGCTTCTTTTAAAATCTGGAATCAGTCCTTTTCCTCTGTTATGCTGTCAGCCTTTTGGTTGGACTGATGGTCATTTTTTCTTGCTATGACCCTTTCCCCTAGCTGGTCTTTCTGTCACAAAACCATTTTTCCATCATTCAGTCTTCATACTGCAGCCAGCATGATGTTTTTCTAGAATATAAATTCATCATGTAGCTCCTTCCTTAAAAATCTCTGTACCTATGAGGTTGAAGAAAAACTCTGTCACCTACCAGTCCAAATCATTCAAGAACTGGCCCCTACATAGCTCTCCGGCCTCATCCTTCACACACACACACTCTGACTCCCTCATCTTCTTAAGCTTGTCACATGCTGAATTATGTACAGTTCCCAGAGTGTGTTATCTTCTTCCAGGCCCCATCTCTTCCAACATGCTGTCACTTCTGTTTCAAATGACCGTCTCACACTTGCTGGCGTTCCTCACCGGTTCAACTCATGACCCAAGGATTACCTTCAATGCCACTTCCACTGAAACCTTTCTCTGAAGCCTTAATCCAATTTAAGTACGTATGTGTGTGTGTTTCTATAGCAACTCACGTACACCTCCATCTTAACCTTTCTCAATAGGTATAGGCATGTGCCTGAATAGTTACAACACAATGTAAGTGTCTTACACTAAGCGCCCTAGAATTCTGCCTGTCTGCTAGTAACAGAACACTTGATTCAGAGTGGATAAAGAGTGGCATAAACAAACAGGACTATTGCTCTCTAAAATAACTGGTCCTCAGGTGCAGATTTAAGTTTCAAATCTCAACAATATCAGCTGTTATTTCCAATCAACATGACCTTTCCTTTCCTCATAGTTGCAAGATGGCTGCTGAAGTCCCATCCATTCCCTCTTTGTCCCACTATCAGAAGCAGGGAACAGGTAGTGCTGGCCGAGACTGGCTCTTTTTTATTAGAAAAAGTTAAAACTTTCTTGGGAAACACTCCCAAGTCTCCCCTGTACTCTATCTTATTAGTTAGCACTGTGTCATACGACCATTTGTAGCTGCCCAAAAAAAAAAAAATAGTAGAACGTAATTAAGTTCTACCATTGACTTAATTACCCAGGATTCATAAAAGAAGCAGGCAAGACCTAACACTCTGAGAATGAATGTATAGGTCAACCAACCTATAGCTTCTGCCACACAGTTCAAAGGCAAGTGTAAACAAGGAATGACATAAACAAAGGTCCGTAATACGGATGACAAATGGGTTTTTTCTCCCACCTCAATTCTGAAAAATTGATGGTAGCTGCCTGGCTTCCTGTGTTGAAAATAATTTGTAGACCACTCCCAGGCTCAGCGAGAGAGTGCTGAAGAACACTCAGCGGTGTCTGCCATGAACTTGGGAGATGATCTTAGGGACTTAGGTCACTGCATTAGACCTGCAGCTGTAACCCTTGTAGCAGCTCCCCAACAGCCACCCTTGCCCATCTCACCATTGCAGAGGAAAGTGAAGAAAGTTCCTATTAGCTCTACGGTCTAGTGCTATATCTCTCATCTGCTCAACTGTCACTCGGCCTAGATTATATTGGTGTAGCAAATCAATGCCCCACCTCCAATGTAAGTAAATTGACCTCCAAAATCTAAGTATTGCTCATAGAGCAAGAAAGGGAAGCCCCTCTTGACAGGTAGACACTCGGGCTGGTAGACACTCCACCATCTCCCAGTTGCACATCCAGAAACTGAGGCCTTCAGAGCGATCATTCAACAGAAAAGTCACTGGCTATTCTGTGCTTCAGTCTAGAAGTTATACATGCCACTTGTCCCTAGACCAGAATTACTCATGTCTTGTACTCATCCATGAGTACTTGAAAAGTCCTCTGGCAATCCCCATCCAAAAAATCATAATAACAAGAACAGCAAGCTGGGCTCGGGGACTCAGCCTGTAATCCCGCACCTTGGGAGGCTGAGGTGAGTGGATTGCCTGAGCCCCCGGGTTTGAGACCCTCCTGGGCAAGTGAGACCTCATCTCTACAATAAATCAAAAAATCAGCCGGGCGTGGTAGCACGTGCCTGTAGTCCAGCTACTTGGAAGGCTGAGGCGGAAGGATCGCCGGAGCCCAGCAGGTCAAGGCTGCGGTGGACGGGAGTGGCCATGCACTCCAGTCTGGGCGACAGAGGGAGACTCCAACTCAAAAAAAAAAAAAAAAAGAACAACAACTCAGGTTTTTTTGTAATAATTAAATTAGTTAATAGTGTATGACACATAGAATAATGACTAAGTTACAAAAAGAGCTCCATAAATGCAAGGTATCATGATTACTTTATGGTGTACATATGCTCATCTTCAAAACTTAGGTTATTACATTGGATCTGGGCCAAGAGTTGGGTCAGTTGATGCCTAGAGGTTCATGGATCCATCCAATAGTATCCTCAATCTTGGTAAATTTTCACAGGAGTCAAGTCACATGGCCAAAATACACCCCACATCTTACCCATTCAGTGAACC
>CAUYQG010149501.1:0-35951 GCA_963574415.1 Tarsius wallacei | reverse complement strand
AATTCCCTTTTCTCCACATCCTGGCCAACATCTGTTTTGTGTCTTATTACTGATGGCCATTCTTACTGGAGTTAGGTGGTATCTCAATGTGGTTTTGATTTGCATTTCTCTGATTATTAGTGAAGATAAGCTTTTTTTTTTCATGTGTCTGCTTGCTGCTTGTGTGTCTTCTTTTGAGAAGTGTCTATTTATATCTTTTGCCCACCTTTTTTAAGGGTTTTTTTTTTTTTCCTTTTAGTATGTTTGTGTTCCTTGTAGATCCTGGATGTTAGGCCTTTGTCAGACATGCAGTTGGAAAATATTTTTTTCCATTCTGTAGGCTGTCTCCCTGCTCTCTTCATGACTTATTTTGCTTTGCAAAAGCTTTTCAGTTTCATGAAGTCCCACTTGTCTATCTTATCTCTTATGGAATGGCTTTTGGGGTTTTGATCAGGAAAGCGTTGCCAGTTCCAATTTCCATAAGGGTGTCTCCCGCATGTTATAAGATTCTAAAAGTTTGGGGTTTTACATTTAGGACTTCATCCATTTGAAGTTGATTTTTATGTATGGTGATAGGTAGGGGTCCTGTTTCATTCTTCTGCATGTGATCAGCCAGTTTTCCCAGCACCATTTACTGAATAGGTTCTCCTCTCCCCAGTAGTTGTTGTTGGAGGCTTTGTCAAAAATAAGTTGGTTGGGAAATTGAGGTTTTGCTCTCAGAATCTCGATCCTGTTCCACTGTACCAATCCCAAGCTGTTTTGATTATTGTAGCCTTATAGTAAAGTTTGAAGTCTGGAAGTGTGATGCCTCCTGCTTTGTTTCTTTTCTTAAGGATTGTTTTGGCTATTTGTGGTCGTTTATGTTTCCATATGAATTTCTATATTGTCGTTTCCAGGCCTGAGAAGAATGATGTTGGTAATTTAATGGGTATTGCATTGAGTCTGCAGATTGCCTTTGGCAGGATGGACGTCTTAACAATGTTGACTTTCATGAGCATGGAATATTTTTTTCATTTTTTTGTGTCATCATTGACTTCTTTGAGTAGTGTTTTGTAATTTTCATTGTAAAGATTTTCACAGCCAGGTGTGGTGGCTCATGCCTGTAATCCCAGCACTTGGGGAGGCAGAGGCAAGAGGATTGCCTGATTCCAGGGGTTCGAGACCAGCCTGGGCAACTTGGTGAAACCTAGTCTCTACAATAAATCAAAAAAATTAGCCAGGCATGGTGGCTCACATCTGTGGTTCCAGCTACTTGGAAATCTGAAGTGGAAGGATCACCTGAGCCTAGTAGATCGAAGCTGCGATGGCTGTGAGCATGCCACTGCACTCCAGCCTGGGCGACAGAGTGAGACTTCTACTCAAAATAATAATAATAATAATAATAATAATAATAATAATAATAATAAAGATCTTTCACTTCTCTGGTAAGGAAGATGCCAAGGTATTTCATTTTTGTGTGTGTGGCTATTATGAATGGGATTGTGCTTTTTATTTGATTCTCTGCCTGTTTGTTGTTGGGGTATAAGACTGTCTTTATGCACCCTTATTTTGTACCCTAAGACTTTGCCAAAGTCCTTTATCAGTGCAAGGAGATTTTTGACTGATTCTCTTGGATTTTTGAGGTATAGAATCATATCATCAGCGAAGAGGAATAATTTTACTTCATCTTTTCCTCTTTGGATACCCCTGATTTCCTTCTTTGTATATTGTTCTAGCTAGGACTTCCAACACTATATGTTGAACGGGAGGGGTGAGAGTGGGCAGCCTTATCTTGTTCTGGTTTTTAGGGGAAATGCTTCCAATTTTTGTCCAATCAGCAATATGTTGGCTGTGAGTTTATCATAGATGACTCTTACTATTTTGAGGTATGATTCATTCTATGTGTAGGTGTTCAAGGGTTTTTATCAAGAAGGAATGTTGAATTATATTGAAAGATTTTTCTGAATCTAATGATATAATCATGTGGTTCTTGTTTGTACATCTGTTGATGTATTTAATTACATTTATGGTCTTGTGGAAGTTGAACCAGTCCTGCATCCTGGGGATAAAGCCTACTTAGTCATGGTGGATGACTTTTGAGATGTGTTGTTGGATTCAATTTGCTAAAATCTTGTTGAGAATTTTTGCATCACTGTTTATTAGGGATATTGGCCTATAGTCTTCATTCTTTGTTGAATCTTTACCTGGTTTGGATATCAGTGAGATGTTAGCTTCATAAAATAATCTGGGGAGAGCTCTGTCTTTCTTGATTTCCTGGAAGTTTCAATAGGATTGAGACCAGCTCCTCCTTGTATGTTTTGTAGAATTCTGCTGGAAAGCCATCTGGTCCAGGGCTTTTTATTTTATTTGTAGACAGTTTTCTTATGACAGAATCAATTTCTTGGATTGTTATTGATCTATTTGGGATCTCAATTTCTTCTTCTTGTTTAAGCCTTTGGAAGTTGTGTGATGTTAGAAAGACCTCCATATCATTTAGGTTATCCAGTTTGTTTCCATACAGGTGTTCATAGTAATCTCCGATAATCTTTTGTATTTCTTCAAGATCAGTTATGACTCGAGCTTTTGCATTTCTTTTGTGTTTATTTGGACTTTGTTCTCTCTTTTTCTTGGTCCTTCTGGTTAGGGGTCTATCAATCTTGTTTATATTTTCAAAGAACCAGCTTTCTGTTTCATTGATTTTTTTATATGATATTTTTGTCTTTTGTGTCCCATATTTGAGCTTTTGTAATCTGGATTCTTCTGCAGAAGTTATTGTTTTGGTGGTCTTGTCTTTCCAACTCCCTTGTTCTCTTTCTATTTTCTTGAGTGTGCTCATAGAGATATAAATTCCCCTCTTTGTACTGATTTCATGGCATCCTAGAGGTTTTGGGAAGATGTTTCTTCATTTTCATTTGTTTCTAGGAATTCTTTATTCTCTGTTTTGATTTCTGTGTTGATCCAGGAATTGTTCAGCATCATGCTGTCTAGTGTTCATGTCTTTGTGGGTTCTAGGGTAATTTTGTTGGTGATGATATTTATTTTTGTTCCACTGTGGTCTCAGAAGGTATATGGCAGTATTTCAATCTTGTGAAATTTGTTGATGCTTGACTTATGGCCAAGGATGTGGTCGAAGTTGGAGTACATCCCATGTGGTGCTGAGTAGAAGATATATTCTATTATTGTTGGGTTGAATGTTCTGTAGATATCTACTAAGTCCATTTGGTTAAGCATCAAGTTGAGGTTCCAGATCTCTTTGTTTATTTTTTTGTCTCAATGATCTATCTTGGGTTGTTAGTGGGATTTTAAGTTCCCAGCTATGATAGTGTTAGAGTCAATATCTTTTTTTAGTTTTCTTAGTAACTGCTTTATAAAAGCTGTTGCTTCTGTGTTGGGTTCATATATGTTTAGGATGGACATCTCTTGTTGATGGATCAAACCTTTTATTATCATGTAGTGTCCTTTTGTATCTTTTTAAATTTTTGATAGCTTAAAGGTTGTTTTGTCTGATAATATCATAACTCCTTCCCTTTTTGTGATCCATTTGCCTGGTAATTTGTTTTTCATCATTTAACTTTGAGTCTGCGGGCATTCTTTGTGGTGAGATGAGTTTTCTGGAGGCAGCAAGTTACTGCATCATGTGTTTTTATCCAGTTTGCCATTCTATGTCTTTTCAGTGGTGCATTTAGTCCATTCGTGTTCAAGCTGATTATTGAAATGTGAAAGTTTGTCCCTGACATAACGCTCTTATAAAGCTGTCTTGCTTTCATTTAGCTTTTGTGTTCATATATGTGTTTTCATTTTTGCAGGTATGCTGTGTATTCTGCTGCTTCTGTATTTGTTTGCAATCTTTTGAAGTATATTGTCTTCCTTTTTTTTTTTTTCTTCTATGCACAGCACCTTTTTAAGTGTCTCCTACAGAGCTGGTCTCTAAGCCGCACATTCTCTTAGGGATTGGATGTCTGGGAAGGATTTTAATTCTTGGTTGTTGATGACACTTAGCTTGACTGAGTGGGAAATTCTTGGTTGAAATTGTTTATCTTTGAGAACATTAAAGATTGGGGTCCAATTCCTTCTGGCCAGTAGTGTTTCTGCAGATAGGTCTGCAGCAATTCTGATTGGTCTCCCCTGGTAGCTAGTCTGAACTTTTTCCCTTGCTGCCTTTAGGATTTTTTATTTTAACTTACTTTGTGTAGGTGAATTAATATGCATGTAGGGGTTGGTTTTCTCATAAGATGTCTCACAGGGGTTCTCTGGACTTCTTTTGCTTATATAGTCATCTCTCTGGTCAGATGAGGAAAGTGTTCTTGAATGACTTCACAGAATGTTTGTTCCAAGGTGTTTTCCATTTCTTTTTCTATTTCAGGAATTCTGATCAGATGTAGGTTTGGTTTCTTGATAAAATTGCTCATCTGTTGGAGAGATTCCTCTTTCTTCTTAAGTTCACCTCCCCCCCCTACATTTTTAATACATTGGGTTAATTCCATATTCTGGCCTTCCAGCTCTGAGATTGTTTTTCTGCTTGGTCAATTCTGCTTCCCATGCTTGTCAGTTTGTTACTCATTTCTTGGATGCTATTCTTTATTTCAGTTATTTCTAAGTATGTTTTCCTGAGCCTGTCTAGCTCCATTACAATTTCATGTAGTTTTAGCCCTTGAATTCCTTGATTTTTATTCATTCTAGCCAACGATTCTCTAATCTCTATAAGTACTTTCTGGGTACTGTTGTTCTGGGAGATAGCCATTGTTTGTGCCCCAGTAGCTATTCTTTTAGCACTGACTCTTTGTTGGGACTCTGATGGTTACCAGAAGTATTTCATTGGTTTTCTTCATTTGTAGCAGTTCTCTTATCTTTCTCTTTAATTCCATTGCTCAATGAAAAATGGAGAAGCAGTCACTTCTGATATTTGCACTACATTTTCTCCTTCCTTAGACTGGGGTTTGTTCAGTTATGAAGTAGGGCTGGGGGTGGGCATTGTGCTGCCTCTTTACAATGTTGAGTACTAACTGGGTGGTATGTGGGGTTGCAAGTATTCTGAACCTATTTGGCAGGTCATAATGTTTGCTATCTGGTGAATGGTCCACCTGTGACTTGCTCTTTGTCTATGCACAATATGACCTTACAGTGTGTATGTTTCCATAGGCCCCAAGAAGTCCAAGACAGGATATAAGAGGGAAAAGAGAGAAAGAAAGAGTAAGAGAGAAAAAGAGGAAAGAAAAATAGAAAAAGAAAAAAAACATTTAAAAACAGGGAACGAACAGAGAAAGAGAAGAAGGAAAGAAAAGAGAAAAACCAACAAACAAAACAACCAAATTAGATAATCAAACAAACCAATACTCCTCCCCCCAAAACAAACAAATAAACAACAACAACAAAACAGTTGATAAAGAGTTCTCAGCTTTAGTATGTTTCTTTTCGAGGTGGGGGTCCTGCGACTGCAAAACCAGGTGCACGGCTATTACTGTAGGTTCCCTATTTGCTGTTGGAACTTAGGATGTTAGAATCTTTACCCCCTGCAGCCTGCCATTGGTAGCTGTTGCATGCCTGTGTGAGGGAAGGGGGCTGAAATAACTTGACACAGCTCTCTCAGGATATCTCACCCCCTTTCTCCCTCTCCCAGCTTTGCCACAGCTCCCAGGTAATCCAGTTCACGGCAGGAAAATGGGGCCTGCTGTCTCTGCCCTGCCCTCCTGATCTCTTTCCCTTGTTGCTAGGGGCGGGAGGGAGTCAGCTAGACACTCACCAGCCTTAACTCAGGCAATTCCACTCTCTGTGTCTATCACCGAGCAGCTGGCTCAGGGTGGACGATGGATCGTCTGGGGTTCTGCATCTGCCATTACCTACTAGGGCTTGTGCACTGAGGACAATGTTCTCTGATGTCACAAAGAGCAGCCACAATGCAACACAGAGATAGCACCTGTTCTCAAGATGCAGTTCTACTGTTCCCCACAGGTCGACCTGGATCACTTCTCTGCCCAGGCATTAGAAAGTCTGCTCAGTTTCTCTGCCGGCTGCTGTCCCTGTCACCAATGAGGTCAACAGCTCCCTCTCCAGCAGTTACCACAGAGTCTAGACCTCGGGACCCAGCGGCAAGGCTCTGGAGCCCAGTCCAGGCTCAGGGTGGCTTCTCCCCACTGTTTCCTCGGTTCTCTGCCTTAAGCTCCCTCACTACACTCCCTCTGTGGCCCTTGCTGCCAGCGTTCAGCTTGGTGCTGTGGTGTTGGGGTCAGCAACCTCTCGAGCGGCTCTTCCTGGGAAATGTTCTGCTGATTTTAGAAGACGGTGATCAGTTTCTGCTATCCAGGAAGCACTAGGGTCTAAGCAGAGCAGCTGCGGCAACAGCGATGTCACCAGTAGGCCCCCAGCCACCTGCTCTTGAGTCCCCACTCAGTCAGCCTCTCACACCCCCACTTACACACAGAAACACACACAGAATTGTCTGCACAATCATTTATACACACAGGGACTCGCTCAGTTCGACTGGCTGCACCACCATCTTCCTGGAAATCCCCCCATCCTTTTTCTTAATGACCTGGTAGAAGAAGTGGGGGAAAAGCATATCAAAGTACTAGATGACTGAAAACTGGATGGGGAATGAAGCCAGGCATGGATAGCAAGGTGAGGATGCCAACACGTCTGAAATATCTAGAATGGTGGACTTCACTTAAGCATTACTACTTCATAAAGATTGATATAATAGTTTACATTTGGTTAAAAGTTAAAAGAAAAATGTTGATAATATGTTAATAGGGACACAAGGCCTAGTTTCAGCTCCTGGATAAAATACATAGGTGGTTGAGTGGAAATTAATTCTCAATCAATCTAGCCATGTACCCCTACCTTGGATGTGTCCAAGTCATGTCCACCTATCAAGATTGATTTGATTAGAAATGCCTTTCACATTATAGAGCGTTTTGTGTCTTCCGGGTCAGTGTGATCTTTCTGTCCTTTGTGTTTCTTTTTTTCCTAATATGTTGTGGATTTATAAGCATCTTATGGGACTCCTACAATACTGTACCTGGTCTGAGGCCTTGACTCCCATTTTGGACATCTCAGTGTTCTCCTCAAAGTAGCTGCTCAATAAGTTGTTCTTCAGTGCATGCTGTTGTATGAATGTGACGAGACAGTAATGTGATCTTGGGTCAAGTTGATATAAATACAGTGTCAGGACATGAACAATGAGTGTGAGTTGGAATAAGGGCACTAGGAAATAGAGGTGACCGGATACCATCTGACAGGTGTCTTGAAATCACTTCATAAGAAGAACAATGGAAAGAACCAGAGGATTTGTTTGTTTTTGTTTTGGCTAGAAAATAGAGGACGTGGAAACAGCAAGAAGTGAGATAGAATATGAACTCTATTTGAACTATTTGGCAAACTTTCACACAAAGGATGGTTTTCCTTGCTCTGATTTGCTCCAGTGGGCAAACCAAAAGAAATACACATGCACATAGAAAGTACTTTGAAAAGGAAGAACTTTCTAACAAGAATGGCCCAAGGATAGAATATGGTGTCTCGGTAAGTAATGAGTCCCCTTTATTGGAGATTTTTGAGTAGCTGGAATAACATCTCCAGATGGCCTTTTCAAGACAATTGGACTAGGGATTATTGTAAAACAAGGGCATATGGTAGCCTTCCCTGTAACCAACATCCCCTGCCAGAGTGACACGTGTTACAACTGGTGAAGCTACCACGGTGCATCATTATCACCCAAAGTCCATGGTTTATTTTAGGGGTTCACTGTTGGTGTGGTGCATTTTACAGATTTTGCCGTGTCCAAAAAAGTCTGTGTCTAGATTGACTGATTGTATATGAATATTCAGTTGTTACAACACCGTTCGCTGAAAAGACTATAGCTGCTTCCTTGTGTTGCCTTTGTTCCTTTGTCAACGATCACTTGACTATATTTATGTGGGTCTATTTCTGGGTTCTGTATTCTGTTCCGTTGACCTATTTGTCTATTCTTTACACCAATACCATAATATCTTGATTACTTTAGCTTTATAGTAAGTCCTGAGGTCAGGTAGTGTCAAGTCTTCCAATTTTGTCATTTTTTAAAATTTTGTGTTGGCTATTGTGGGTATTTTGCCTTTCCATATAGGATATCGATCTGCCAGTATCCATGAAATATCTTACTGGAATTTTGATTGCTGGGATCTTAAAAAGAACTGACATCTTGTCAATATAGTGTCTTTCTATGGAATATTTCTTTGTTTATTTAGTTCTTATTTGATTTCTTTCATCAGAGTTTTATAGTTTTCCCTCATACGAAGTCTGTGCATATATTGTCAGATTTATACCTAAGTACATCATTTTTCAGGCCATAATGCAGATAGTATTGTGTTTTTAACTTGAAATTCTAATTATTCATTGCTGGTATATAGGAAATCAATTCAAATGTGTATATTAACCTTCAATCTTGAAAACTTACTATAATCACTTATTTGTTCTAATTGGGTTTTTTATTGTTGTTGATTCTTTGGGATTTTCTACATAGACAATCATGTCATCTATGAGCAAAAACAGTTTTAATTCTTCCTTCCCCATGTATACATCTTTTATTTCATTTTCTTGTCTTGTTCCACTAGCTAGGACTTCCAATCCAATGCTGAAAAGGAGTGGTGTCTGACGGGTGATGAGGATCAACATCTAAAGTCATGTGTCATGTTGATAGTGTGTGCCTTTTATATAATGTGTTGAAAATGGACTTTTGACTCTGTGATCTTCCTCCCCAAACTCATAACCTCAGTCTAATCATAAGAAAAACATCAGATAAATGCCAATAGAGCAACATCTTCCACAAAAAAAAAAAATACTGGACCATTAATTTTCAAAACCATCAATGTCATTAAAAGCAAGGGAAGACTAAGAAATTGTCAGTTAAGAGCAGTCAAAAGAGACATGATCACAAATTTAGTGTGATATCCTGGATAGGATCCTGGCACAGAAATAGGACATTAGGCAAAACTGAAAGAAAGCTGAATAGAGTATGGGCTTGAGTTCATCATCATTTACCAATATTGTGATAGATCATAACTTATCATTGATTTGTGACAAATGAACCATACTTACATAAGATGCTAAAAAGAGAGGAAATTGTATCTAAGGGTGAGGAAGATACGCAAAAACTCTCTGCATTATCTGCTTAATCTCGTTGTAAATCTAAAACTGCTCTAGAAGAATAAAGTCCACTAATAAAAAAAGTAGGAACCCTGAAGTCACTGCTCAGTGTCTTAACTATGGTGGTGAAGACACAAACCTATACTTGTGGAAAAGCATATAGAACTAAAATACACACATGCACATGCACACACACACTCATGAATGAGCACTAGTAAAACCAGAAAAATCTCAGTAAGAATTATGGATTGTATCAATGTCAATATCCTGGTTGTGACATTGCAAATCTGTAGTTTTGCAAAATGCTCCAACTAAAGAAAACACAGTAAAGGACATGACTGCAAGAGAATATACAATAGTGTCAATAAAAATTTCAATGTAGAAAAAGAAACCTTTCCTAAAAGCATGTCTCCTTCAAGGACAACAAGGAGGGAAGAACTTAGAGCAATTTCACACGTCTGAACTCAGTTTGTAGGTGAACCAAGGAATACTCAAAATAAAAAGAATTTGGCAAGTTCTCAGAGAAAGCAATAGCAACAGCAATAATAGTAAGAAGAAAAAGAAGGATCAGGGGAAGAAGAGAGAAAGGAAATGCAGAAGAAGGAATATCAGCGCCCCATAGATAAGCGGATGTTAACATCTGTTAGAAGTTGCAACTATCCCATCTTGTGGGTTACAAGCAGCTTCTGTGTTCCGGGAGGGAGGCTGGTATTTACCTTGGGGGCAAACGTGAAATAAAAATCCTTTGTTTTCAATAATTTCATGAATATTTCTTTTCTCATTCAGATGCAAATCATTTCATATGAGCACATGGCACACTAACAGACAGAAGATACTTAACAAATGATATCTGAATAAAAACAACCAGAGGAATAATCAGGAAACTTTTGAGCCCTGATCTCAAGAATCATTCAGTGCAGTTGACATCTGGCATTTTCAAGGTTCGAGATACAGTGTTCAAACTCTTGTGGGACATAGGCTGGCGCTTGGGCTTCCAAAGGAAGCAAAAACAAATTTCCTGCACCAGTGAGACAGGCCAGGCGTAACAAGCTCAGACCAGCCTGATTGAGGCGGTCTCCCCTCATGAGCCTTCCAGGCACACTCAGTGGCACAAAGATCATCCCATCACCAAGGAACGATGGGATACGGCAGCCACAGCGGAGGGGGAAGCTGCAGGTCCATGTCATGCGGAGGAGAGTAGAAAGACTCGTGTGGTTACGGTGGCCTTCGGTTTCCAAATGTCAACGTTTCCCCCAGGCTTCCTCTGCCAGAAAGCCTCAACAAGGCCCTGCAAAGACAAAATCTATGTCACAGAAAAGTCTGAATCAATAGCGAAGAAAAGCGAGCCTCCCTGGAGCCTCTAGGCTTTCTTAGCGCTTTGCCTCAGCGTCTGGGCTTCTTTCTCCCTTTTTTTCCTGCACCTGCATCCATATTGACTCAGCATCTGCTCCCACCACATGATCCAGGTACAGACACGTCAGGGTGAGCAGATCATATCTCCTCATCTGGCCTGGCATTTGTCTGTCGTGCTGTGGCTGGAATGTGATATCTAGTTGACAAAACGCAGCCCTCGCACATGCCGGAGGCCCCAGGCCGCTTAGGGTACTCCAAAGACATAAGGATTCAGGGCTCTTTCTCCTGGGCCCTCTCAGGACAAATGGCCCGATCACAAGACAGCAGGTGCTGCTAGTCTCAACATTTGTGTCTCCCCATACAAACGCAGCTCTGCCTGCCACATTTCATAATCCATCAAGGAGGCTTTGGAGTCGGGTGCATACCCACGTGTGCGCTTGTGTATGTGCGCACAGGCACCGGCCCTGTGGTTTGGAGTGTGTGAGGGTGGACTTAGCTTTGATCTTTTCTTTTTTATCTTGAGTCTTATCCTGAGAGTTCCTGGTGTTCTGCATGGGGTAGCAATTAACAGCCGAGTGTGATAGCTCGGAGGAAGGACTCTATGAGGAGTCACAGACACAAAGCCTCTGGGTGGGTGTAGGCGAGACAGGACAAGAACTACGTGGTCCGAAAGTGCCGTTGTACTTATTTTTTCCAGTCATTTTTCAGTCTGAATGGGTGGCGCCCAGCATCTTACTTCTTCCTTAAGAACAAGAATGCTGACTGAAATCGGGACGGTGTTAGTGTTTCTACCACGTTGAGACACTTGTCATGCTTTCATAAGACTTTGCCTGTGCAAGGTCCCTTCACATTCTCTTCAAGGCCTAGTGTTTGAGGGCTGGTGAGGGGCCAGGGGCCTGATGTGTACAGTCCTCTCCCTGGAAGAGGCAGGACTCCAAAGACCACGGTGCACACCACTGGGGGATGGACCGCATGAAGAGATTATTGGTTGGAAACTCGAACTGGGTCACCTTGATACCTTCCAACTCTAAGATTTTGCCATTCTAAAAGCAGGTAAACTCCGGGTGAGAGGAGTGACATTCCTGGCCCCAATCGGGGATCCCCAAGCAGGACTTTCTCCCACGTTTGGTGTCCTCAACGCCATCTGGACGACGGCCGTGCTACATTTTCTACAAAGCAGTGCAAGACAGTCTTCCCTGAGTCCCTTTCCTCCCCCCACGCCCAGCCCTTCTCCTCTAGCAAAAGGAAGGCATCGCTGTGCAGTCACACAACCCCCTTTGAGCCTGTTAGCGCCCCGCACTTCATTTTGCCTCTGAGAGGCGTCTTCAACAACTCAAGTCTCTTTTCACAGATTCGGTCCCTGGGAAACCGGGGCCTGAACCAATATCTCAACCCTAAGGCGTCAAGCTGTTTTAAATGTTTCAGCCACTGTGTTCAGGACAACAGAGCACACACAGACTAACACATCCGGGCCCCCACCCTCAAATAACTGTGATCGTGAGGGCAAGAAGAAGATCGGTCATCATGGCAGAGCCAGGTGCCGCAGGGGAATAAAGAAATGCGAGACGTACACGGACGTAAGGGATGGGGGACAGTGTTGTGAGACGTACAGACGATCCTTGAAAGAAAGGTTAGCGTTTCCCCAGCCAGAAAAAGGCGAGGGGGTGGAAGTAGCCGGGAAGACTGTCATCGGCTGAAAGAACAAACCCAGCCAAGGAAGAGAGGCCAGGACTGTCGGCTGGGGCCCCGCGACAGCCCAGAGCAGGCTGGGGCCCAGGCACACCGGGCACCCAGAGGCGCAGAAGGGCCCCCCAGCAGACGGGTCGCCTGAGCCACACGCTGAGGCATCTGGAGTGTCCCTCCGGCAATGGAGAGCGACTGAAGGAGTCTGAGCCCGAGGTGTTCTGCTCAGGATAACTCTGGACCCTGTGTGAGATTTGGGGAGGGCAGGGACAGGGGTCCTTGGAACCAGGAGTCTTGTGCCTGGTCCGTTTCCACTTCACTGGCCTGCTGAGCTCCCTCCGCCTCCGTCCACTCTAACTCAGTGCTCCTCCCAAAGCAAGGGAGTGGCTTTTTCTAAAGATACAAGCCTTCAATCAAAGACTCTTGAAGATTGAAAAAAAGAATCTCAAAAGCACATCTCTGCAGCAGGAAAAAACCTTGCACCGCGGCAGAAGCCCCTCACCAGAAGGGACTGACATAGACGTGGAGCGGGCCAAGGTCACTGCACACTAACGGCCCGTTCTCAGCCTTGACCCCTCCCAAGGGAAACCCCATAGCACCAGGGCTGGCCTAAAAGCAAGGTCCAAGCACCAGCTCCCAGACCCCCTGATTAGTCATAGCCGTTTGTCGAGCCCGAGGTTCCTATTTTTCTGCTCCCAGCAAGAATTCAGGTTTGGAACATCGCTGCCTGAGCAGAGGCCAGGGCCACGCAACCAGGCCCCCTCCAAGTCCAGGGCAAGATGAGTAAGGCTCAGTCCGCCTCACCTTGGCCACACCCACTGCACGGCCCCTCCCTCCCTCCCAGAGAATCAGGCAAGGGCTGTCTATGTCCCTGGCCCCTTACTCACATTCTTGTTTTTAATTGCATTGTGTCAACAGTCATTCAATTTTTGACCTGTTTCTGTAGGTTAATACATGAAAGAAAGAGAACAAAAGAAAGTTGCAAACAACAACTCAAAGCCAAATTCCTGGTAAGTATATAGTTTTCAAACCATGAGAAAATGGAAAACACTCTCAAAAATTCCTGTGGTCAAACGCGGTGCGGGTGATTTAGAGAAATCTTATTTTTCTGATGACAGAACTTAAAGTGACCAGCCCAAGGACCCAGGGGGCAGACACAATATTACTCAAATCTCTTCTCTCACAAAAGGTCAGGGGACAAGCTTCTGATTTGTTAAAGGGGAAAACACACAGAGAAAAGAATGTTTTCTTCCTAGCAAATAGACTTGCTGGGCCTCTCCCTTTCCACGCACAGGGTCTGTGTCCAGGCCCACCCCGTCCTGGAGAAAGCCCGAGCCCATGGGGCCAGGCATTCTCCTGCAGACTCCTGCCCAGGGAGGCAGAGGACTGCGTTCTCCAGAGGCTCCTTGCTGACTGTGTCCCTCCCACCTCGGCCACAGAGCCCGCAAGCGCAAAGGGCTGAAAGGGGAGGGTGGGGCGTGATTCATTCTTAGCTGAAAAGTGACTCAAAAAGGAAATTGCCTGGTGTGCCGGATGACACAGTGCATCGTAACCTGCTGTGACCAGGCCTGTCTGTCACGCAGCTGTCTACCTTCACCTTGGAAATGAGTCAAGTGGACACACCGGGCACTCTCCAGCCTCCAGCCGGCACAGTGACTAAGAGACATTCCGCTGCGGAGCCGCTGGCCTGGACCACTCCCAGCCTGGAACCACAGTAACCCATGAAGCCTGAAGGACAGACAGGCAGAAGCCATTTTGATACCAAGACAGGACCCGCCGGGGGGCCAGCAAGAAGAACACAGAAAAGGGAGAGGGAGAACTGTGTGCACTCAGAATCCTCGGGACGTGTTTTAACTTATCCACCATAGCCGTTTCCTGTGTCATGCTCATAGCTGTCTTTAAGTCACACGCAAGAAAAGGGGGAAATGCACTTTTGATTGAGCAGTCTCTCTCTCTCTTTCTTTCTCCGTCTGTCTTTTTTCTTTCTTTCTTTCTCTCGAGAAGGGACTTATGCAACTTAAGTCTTAAAACAGACCGGGTACTAACTGAAAAATAAAGATTAGGTTGAAGTATATGAAATAGCAATTTTGGTAAATAAAAAAGGGCAAATATCCTCATCTGAGTTGGCTGGATCTAACATACTGCATGAAAGGGCAGAAAAACCTTCTTCAAAATGTGTTAACCTGTTTTCCAGCTACCTTGTGTTAGCTTGCTGCCAGACCCTTGCTAACTAACCTGTTTCTTACCTGGTCAGCCTTCATCAACTTCTCCCTGTAGTGCCTGGAGGCCGTCAACGGTCACCACTGCCTTCCTCCCCACCCACAAGATACCAGGCCCGTTCCATGGCTACACATGGAGTTGGCTTTGACTTCTGGGCAAAGTTCACCCCAACTAGACGTGGAGGGTTGCCATAGAGCCTGCCACTGACAGGGTGGCAGAGGAGCCCTGGGGCTGGTTCCACGCCCCCCGGAGAATGACCAAAGCTGTTTCTGCCTCCCGGTGCTTCTAGTGAAGGTGACAAGGAGACCACTCTCCTGAGTCCAGCTCACATGCCTCCCATGTTCCCTGAACTGGGCAGGGCGTGCCACTGGACGAGGGCTCTCAGCCATTCTCTAGGTGGCAGTGATGGTTTGTTGGCAAATCAGAGCACTCTCTCTAAAGTGCAAAAAGATGGACACCCCCTCCCCACCACACACACACTTTCTCATGCGTTTCTAAAAATCAGTTTTATTGTCTTCTGATGAGTGCAGTTCTCCTTTCCTCCTCCCTCCCTTCGCCCTTCTTCCCTCCCTTTCCTTCCTCCTTTATTTCCTTCAGTGAAGACTTGTATTTACACCATGCTAGGTACTGTGCTTTTCCAACAAAAACAATCAAGTCTCAGACGATTCTCAGAAGGCTCGGATTCCACAAAGGGACAGCGAGCACACACGTGCAAGCAACACGGTAAATGCCCATTCTGTGTGAACAAAGGGGAGGAGCCATTTACCCTGCCGCGAGGTTAAGTGGGCCTAGATGGTGTGCATTGATGTTGCTCAATTTCCCCGTGGTGAGCAGACAATAAAGACTGATTGGAGGAGAGCGCAATTGAGGGAAAAAGCTGATCCCCTAGATGCATCCATCACTGTTCTAGGGACTGGGGGCAAAACACTGAATAAGACACAAATCTCTGCCTCCGGATTGAGCTTGACAAACATATTTAGAATTGTATTTGGGGGAAGAAATATTTCCATTTTTGAAATGGAAAGCAGAATAAGGAATTCTGAGCTGGAGGAACAGCTTGCCTCACGAAAGTCCACGAGGTGTACCTAGTCCAGATGGGAAAACTGCAGAGTCAAAAAGGTTCAGAATCGAACACATTTTAGAGGGGAAAGAACATGGAAAATGGTAGCATGTCTTGGTCTCTGCTTTAGTCCCTGTTAAACTGTTATCATCATTGTCAGGCCTGTAGTCACCAAAATAGGAAGAGGAACATAAAGTCAATCTGACATTTTAATTTGCCTCCATTTCTGGCATGTACCTCGAGCCCAAACCTTATAAATAGAAAGTACAATTGAAATAGGCCCTCAGGGGCAGGTGGGAGTAAGCTGGGCTAGAAACATACCCGTCATCAGAAGAGAATCCTTACAGGGCCACGCTCACTCAGCCCTTGGGGTTGGTTTCCTCAGTCCGTTTCCTGTCCCGAATCCTAAAGCTCTTAACTCTCTCCAGTTCCTAATAAAGCAAATACTGAAGAACAGTTTAACGAGTTTAGACTTCTAATGTTGCATTTTTGTTTTACTGAGGTGAAATGGAAAGACAGTGAAATGCACAGATTATAAGAATGCAGTCTGAAGTTTTGATGCAGGTATATGCCTGTGAAACAAGCATACGAATCAAGTTGAAGAATGTTATGGGCACTCTAGAAGGCTCTCACACCCCTTGCTAGGCAATGTCACCCAGGCATGGGCAACCACTCTTCTGACCGCTATCGCAACAGAATAATTTCGCCTGTTCTCGAACTTCATATAAATGGAATCATAAACCATACATATGTATATTTAGAGTCTGACTTCTCTCCCTCAGCATAATAATGTTTGAGATTTATGCATGTTTCATTTATCAATAGTTTGTTTCCTTTTATTTCCAAGCAGTAGTTTATTTTGTGGCCACCAAATTGTTTCAGTTTCTCTATTCTCTTTTGACAGGTTTCTTTCTTTTTTTGCTTTTATTGATAAAGCTGTTATGGATATTCTCATTCTAGTCATTTATGTTTTTATTTCTCTCGTAAATACCTGGAAATGGAATGACTGGGCCCTGAAGCAACTGTGTGTTTACTTTATAAAAATCTACCAAATTGTTTTCCAAAATGGTTGTACCATTTTGCATTCTCACCACCATTGTTGGAGTGTTTCAGTTACTGGATACCCCTGCCAACATTTGGCGCTGTCAGTCTCTCCCATTTTAAGTATGCTAATGGGTGTAAAATTGTATCTTGTTATGGTTTTCATTTGCATTTTTTATGATCTTGATCATTTTTCATGTACTTGTTGACATTTCCTAGCTTCTTTAAAGGAGTATCTTTTGCACATTTTTAAGTGGATTGTATATATGATTTACTTATTTGGATAGAAGTCCCTAGTCAGAAATATGCATTTAAATATTTTTTCTTTTGATCTGTAACTGGTATTTTCGTTTTCTTAACGGGTCTTTGGATGAGTAGGTCTAGCTTTGATAACGTCCAATTTCCAATTATCTCCCTTATAGGAACTCGTTCTGTCTTTCCTAAGGAATTTTTGCCTACTTCAAGGTTGCAAATATATTCTCCAGTGTTATCTTCTAGAAGTTATAGGTTCTTAGTTTTCATGGCTAAGTCTATGATACATCTTAAATTAATCTTTGTGTGTCTGTGAATAATACTGAGAGTGATTTTTTCACACGTTTATATAACTGAACAGATGTTTAACACACTCTGATTACAAGGCTTTCATTTCCCCGTTGAATAATTTTGAGCCTCTGTCAGAAATCACTGGAGTCTTAAAATGATGCACTTTTGAAATGAAGAAAAAGAAAAACACCACTTGACCATGTACGGGTGGGTCAGTTTCTGAACTCTGCATTCTCTTCCTGGATCTACTTGTCTGTTCTGAACACAAAAGCAGTCTGTTAGGGTAGTGAGTCCTCCCACGTGCCTACTGCTTTTGCTCCCTACCCCCTGCATTGTACTGGTTTCCTTAAGTGTTTTGCTTTCCTAAATATATTTTATTATCGGCTGGCCTATTTCTTTTAAAAACTGCTTTTGGGATTTTGGTTGGGATTGTGTTGAATCAATAGATCTGTTTGGGGAGAAACCATACAATAATTATAAGGTTTTTCTCTTAGTCCATGAGCATGGTTAATACTCTTCCTCTGTTTAGGCCTTCTGTAATTTCTTTCAGCACTGCTTTATAGTTTTCAGTATAGTGGTCTTGCATGTCTTTTCTTGATCTTTTTAAGTCTTTTATTTTGTATGTGTCCTAGTTTACAGATGGAATATTTTCCAATTCTTTGCTGCAAGTATATGGAAATAAAACGGATTTTTCTTGATCTTTCATGCATCCTGCTGAATTCCCTGTGGTTTGTAACAGTTGCTTTGGAGATACCTCAGCGTGTTTATATAAATCATCATATCCTCTGCAAATAAAATAATGTTACTTCTTTCTTCCCAGTTGTTATGCTCTCTGTTCATATTTCTGACCTCGCTGCAGTAACTAGAACCTGCAGTAATATGTTGAATACAAGTAATGAGAATGAATATCCTCACATTGGTCTCAATCTTTGGGAGAAGGTGTTCAATAGTTCACCATGAAGTATGCTATCAGCTGTATTTTTTAATTGATACCCTTTACAGACTAAGAAAGTTCCTTTTTATTCCTACTGTATTGCAAGTTTTTAATCATGAGTGGGTATTGAACTTTAACGAATGCTTTTTCTGTATACACAGGCATGATTATATAATTTTCCTTATTTATTATGTTAGAAGGCAAGTTACACTGACTGATATTTAAATATTATACCAACTTTACATTTCTAGGATAAACTTTGCTTGGTCATAAATATACGATCCCATTTGTATACTGCTAAGTTCAGTTTTCTAATATTTTGTTTAGAATTCTTGCATTTATATTCCTTAAGAACATTGGTCTGTAGTTTCCTTTTCGCCACAGAAATAGAACTCTTGATTTTACACGATATTCATGGGGTTTCTGATAGCATATATGAAATTTTAGCAAAAATTACTCCAACAGGACAATTTGGAAATTCAGTTAACATCTTTCCTCATGCAAAATTTCATATTAACAATTGCTGAGATTATTCAGAAGATTATTCATTAGATTACCTTTTGTGAAGTAGATCAAGAAACGTGCCCATGATTCCAGGTCACAAGAACAAGTTTCCAAGAGATACACGATGAGTTTATACACAGATGAGTTTATACACAGTTTATACACGCACGCTTTATAAGCAATCTTTCACAGCGAAGTTCGGGTCACTCCATGGACCACTAAGAAATGCTTATTTTTCCTCTAGAATTCGTCATTCATATTCTAGTCTATGTACCAGCTTCTACCCAATGAACGCCTAGCTGTCTTCTCATCCCAACAGGGAATGGTGCAGATTGGCCAGGATAGAAGAAACCCTCCAGAAAGACCCCCTTCCCAGAGTCTCTGGGTTTTCTCTTCAGGACCATCCCGATGTGAGCTGGTTAACAGGACAAGATGATTGTGCTGTTGACAGCCACACTCGGGTATTATACGTACACTGGCTTTGAGAGGAGGTTCTGATTTTTAAGAGCAGACTGTGCTTTGAACATTTTGTATAGTATGCTTCTGGTATTGTCCATACTTATGCTATATATATATATACATATATGTCTTCTCATATATGTATGTATATATATACACACACATGCCGTTGGTGTTCCAATAATCACACTCATTCACTCGTTTTGCGTCTGTATTTAGCACAATCCACAGGCCTTCGCACTGCCCCCATTGCTACATACAACAGTGACCAAACACCACAGCCTCCACAGAACTCACCCACTGGTAAAACAGCATCGTTGTGTATATATATATATATTCAATGGCTGCATGCATTTTTCCCAAGAAGTTAATTAAAGGAAAGAAAACCAACCCACGATGATGATCCACTATGGAGCATCCAGGGCCTCCGATGTGCTACATGCTTTGTCTGTGCAGCAGGCTGGATCCTCATCGTAGCTAAGCACAGTGGTTATTCGTGTTCAGCACGCAGTTGGAAGCACAGGCCGACGGGTTCCGAGTAGCATTTCCAAGGTGTCAGTGCTGGAAGTGACGGAGCTGGAATTCCCATGAATGCAATTCTCACGTTAATGTCTTTCCCTTTGCCACCTTGCTTTTACAGAGAGCTCTCAGGTCTAAGCCAAAGATGCTTCGCCATTCACAGACACGGGAACCTCAGGCATGACATTCACGGCGCCGTGAATAAGGAGCTAGGCAGAGTTTCCCTGCCTGGACTTGGGTCCAGCTGTGTCACTCAATAGCTGTCAGAGAATGGAGAAGGAGTGGTGTTAGCACTGGAAAACTGCAGTCGAATTTTTCTACCGTAATGGCGTTCCATGTGCTGGTGCTGGGCCCGCAGGGATTCAGCATAGAAGCTGAAATGATTTGAATCAGGGCCAGCCCTTCTGGGAATCTACTAACATATTTTAACATCAACGTGAGGGTTTGGTTTTGTTCCGTTTTATTGGTCATATTAGAAACGAGGCATTTTTACTATGATTCATTGGTCCCAAGAATGGAAGAAGAAAAGGCAATGAAGATGACTATGAGATTGGGTTGACGTCTAGCCAATGGAGAGGTTGTCTGCAAGGAGCCTTTGGTGTCCGGGCCCAAGAAGGTGGCAGGCTGTGCACAGAAGGGAAGACAGGGTCCCCTCCAAATGCCCGCAGCTTCACAACATCAGGAATCGTTGTACATGGCGCCCGTTTTGCCTTCTCAAATGGGCACCGCCAATTGTGGAAGACTGAGAGGATATCTGGTCAAGGAGGGAGCAGCAACCATAACCTGAGGGTTTCAGAACCACGAGAGGCTGTCCTCACAGCTGAAGCAGCTCCGTGAGAGGACTGCCTGAGTCGGTGAGTGCCAAGAGGTAATTTGGCCATTGGTGTTCCAATAATCTCACTCATTCACTCATTTTGCAATCTGTGTTTAGCACAGTCCCAATCTGTGTTTAGCACTGCACTCATTGCTACATACAACAGTGACCAAATCATCACGGCCTCCATAGAACTCACACTCTGGTAAAACAGCATCGTTCAAATGACATAAAAATCAGTTTATAATCACAAAATACGATCAGTGCTATGAGGACCAGCAAAGTGTCCCATGAAAGCATAATCGCAGCTCCTGGCCAAGGCTTGGTGATAGGGGAGAGGAAGATGGTGGAGGGATTTAGAAGTAACCGCTTGGGTCGAGGACGTGAGGGTGCAGGCCTCTCGGCAATGCCAACTCTGTCTTCGAGTGCCCTGCAGGTAGATGGCACGCCTTCCCTTATGACGCAATGGCCTGGAACAGCCAGTCGCGGATGTACCAGTGGCATGGACACAAGGCAACCTGGCCAGTCTTTCGGTCATTCCACACGTGGAAAATATTTAATTCATGCTGGGAAGGGACTAGGCACTTTGCCAGCCCTGCCTTCTTCATTGTCAAACCTCTTTTTTTTAAAGCAGGATTTATTAAGAGTACAGAAAAGCTCCCACAGTGGGAAGGGACCCCAAGGTTGCCCATCAAACCTCTTCTTTATTCACATTTTAGATTCCTTTTTATGCAAAAACTTTAGATTCCAATAAAAGTAGCCCATTTGTAAAAATTACACCCAGAAGGCACTTAAATGGCCTCTTTCTTATTTTCTGTCTCATGCAGCCAAATCTCAATGGAAGCGTTTCTAAGTGCACAAATAGTTTCCTAAGTAAGACATTTATTCTTGTTTGCTTGTTTTTCAGTTTTCATCTGTTGGAAAGGTTTTGTGCTTTTTGTTTTGTTTTATTTTAACATCAAAAAGAAGCTGTTAGGGTAAAATATAGTTTAGAGATTGTTGGGTAAATTTCTTGAGTAATAGTCTCTGTATTTTTTTTAATGCTGTGAGAGCCTCTGTGAAATTCGAGAACCTTGAAAATCACTTGAAAATCAATAAGTAGAATGTGTTTTTTTTCTTTCTTCAAATATATCCCGGGATGTTTATGCTAGCATAAAGGCTTTCCTACATTATCAAATAAACACCATACAAGAATTTCATTTGAGAACAAAAATGCTTATGCTTAGTTGCATCTCAACCACTGAGTGTGTTTATTCGCTCAGTAAATATTCCTTAAGTGACCTCTATACTGTGAGCCAGTCACTCTTTGGTAAATGACCTGAACGACTTTTATGGCCTTCGATTTACAAACGTGATTAGAATGTTTGTCTTCTTTGTAATTACGTGTGCCCATATTAACTATATATGCATACATATGCATATAAACATATATATCACTGTATAGTTATGGATGCATTCCTTGCAGATATTTAAAAAGTAACAAATATACTGCATAGAGTTTTCAATGGAAATCTAGATAAGAAATGCAAGAGCTTTAACAAAAAAAAAGAATATAATATCTATTTGGCATATTTGTATAATAAATGACCTCATGAAACATTTAAAAATGCTTCCCTGGAATCAAATTCACAATGTTACAAGAGCTGAAAAGTCATTGGGGAAGAAAGCAAAATGGACATCTGACCACACTTTTCTCTCAGCTTGTTCACTGGTCCCGTGGACGGGTTACTGTGGCTGGCCTAAGCGTCAACTGGCAATTCTTCTACCTGGGTGCTGACAAACGCCAGCGTTGGGTCCGTTTTTCAGCCGTTATCACTGGCTTCATTATGTTTGTGTCCTTTTGGCGACTTCAGCCGAGTCCCAGCCTGCGAGATCCAATAAAACTGGGTGTGAGCAGCCAGATTATTAGGATCCTCTGAGCCTGCTCCACCATAATGACTGTTAAGTCCTCTCCAGTATTTGCAATATGACCAAGAAAAGCAAGAGTGCAAGCACAAATGTTACCCAACAAAACAGTACAAACACCTGGATGGACGACAGGTAGACAGACAAAGTAATCAAGTGGGATAAACTGGGCTTCTCTGCTGGAGCCCTAGATCTATGCCAAATAAACCTTTTACTGATGCTCTCCAAATCAGAGTCCTGTCTGTGAGTTTCCCTCCATAGCCATTCAAGTAATTTTCTGGCCGGACCCAGTGGCTCATGCCTCTAATTCCAGCACTTTGGGAGGCCAAGGTGGGAGGATTGCTTGAGTCCAGGAGTTCAAGGTCAGTTTGGGCAACATAGCGAGACCCTGTCTTTATAAAAATAAAAAAGAATGGAGCTATAGGAGCTTTAAACAAAATTTGCCTTAGTGGCTGCAATAAATGGATTTCTCAATAAGATATAAAGAGCACTGAGATACTCTTTATTGAAGTATTTTTACTGAATGCTCTTATTTAAAGTTTAGCCTTGTTTCCTCAACTATTTTATTCGGGTCTATAGATTTTCAGATTATCTGTCCAGAGGAGAAACAGAAAAAGTTCCAATGACTAAGAGCTCCATCTGAATAGGAATGATATATGGTGGCATTAGATGAGATAGGTTTACATGCATGCTGGATTTTTTTTTCCCTAGGAGTATTCATCAGTGAAATACTGCAACTGTGGGAGAAACAACAGGGTAAGACAGCAAAAAGTTCATAACATTTGAGATAGGGAAAACTATAACTCACTTGAAAATGAGTTGCCAAGCACCATACGGGTGCCGAGTCGAGGGGCAGAGTGCGTACCATGTAGGTCGTGCAAGCGCCATGGCATGGGTCACTCCGGAGTCATCTCTGGAAGGAGGGAAAAATCTCTGGAAATGAGATATCGGTGAGGAAGAAATAGGATGTCGTTTTTTGTCTTTTTTTTCAATACCATAGAGCCTATGAGTGATTGAACTGTGAAGTTAGAAGATTATTGCTAATAATTGTACTTTCAAAATATTCATTTTAATTGCTCAGGTGATAAAAAGGCCAGAATAACCTTTCAGTCCCATTCATTTGTATCTTTGCTAGTTCTATCAAGTCCCAGTTTCAAAAGTCACTGGCCAACAGCATCTTTCTATAACAAGAAGAGAAAATTTACCTCTTTTAAAAAAAATCTCCATCAAGAAGAAAACCCACTTGAAGATATCCACAAATAATAAAAATGAGCATAAACCCCTCTCTTGAAATATGTATTGGCAGTACTGGGCTTGGACATGGAGTCCTCAGGCATTGACCAAGAGGCTAAATTCAGATGGAGTTATAACTATTACACTCAGAATATGCAGTCTGCATTTTTAATCTAGGACTCACCGTCTTTGTCCACGCCATGGTTTTTACACTGGATATTCTCATCAAAGGAGCATGCTGTTTTACTCAAGACATTCCACATCGGCTGCATTTCCCTTGCACGCTTCTTTTGCCTCGTAAATTTTCAAGTGCATATTTTCAAAAATAATGTTGCTTTAAAACTGGAAGAAACATTATGCCTCAGAATGGATGATCAAAAGCAACAGTGCCTTGGTATGAACTGTGTAAAGTGACACAGGGCTTCTGCAAGCTTGAGGTGTGAACAGAACTGCCCAGAGAATAAGTCTTTAAACACTACTAAGCCTTAAATATGTAGTCTATACCTTGTAAATAAGGAAAGACCCCACTCATTTCTCTTGCATCTTCCTGAAAACCAATTACTCTGATGGAGGCAGAGAACAGAGTATTTCAGAAATCACCTGGCATTTTTTAAGCAAATAATAGTCTTTTTATGAGAGGAAGTTTGTAAAATGAGAAAATTGGAGTTCAATGCATAAGTCAACTTGTAACACCACGTGCAATTTCACTCCAGGCTCTGATAGACTAAGAAAATGTTACCATGATCACATCATGTCACTGTGAGAGAAATCTATGCACAGTAAAATGGGAACTCATGAGCATGAAATAAATTGGTTTCCCCACTGTAGCAGAACTCACAGAGCAAACCTTTAACTGCACGTTTCCCATTTTGCTCAAATATTTCCCCCTTCATGTTGGCAATTCTTTTCAATTCCACCGTCTCCACAGAGCAGCGCTGCATTCTGTTCATGCCACAGGTTCTCTTTGCTGTGCAGCCTTTGAAGATCAGACACCATGGCTTAGGAGGAGATTAAGTTCAGTTCTGTGCACCACAGCAGACACGTATGGAGCTCGCACCGTATCACGTGGGTTTTGTCTGCAGGTGGGCAGAGCGCAGGGAGGTGGCTAAACTTAGAGCTCAAGAGCAAGACCCTCATAATTATCACCACTCAGAGCGAAAGGAAAATCCCCAGGTTGTCAGATGACCTTCAGACGATCTTCTGATGGTCTTCACCGGACTTGTGTCCTCTTTCCCCAAGCCTCAGGAGGCCTTCCTTGCACCCTCGGGTCCTGCCACGGTGGCTGCCAGGACTGTGTTTGTTCCTCCCAGACTTCCAAGGCCCTGCAGCAACTCTCTCCTCCTCAACCCAAATTTGAAAATGAAAACTGTGCGGAGAGCCATCGCCTTCCTGGATCTAATCCCAGCAAGAAAGCACACCCTCTGATTATCCCAAAGAAGTATTTGCATTATAAGGAAAGAGGTAGAGAGACAGAATAACCAAGCAGTGATTCTGCCTGCTCACTTGGTCTCCGGGAGGTCTCTACTTCCCACGTGCCAGGACGTCACATCACACGGGAGACCACACTCTAACAAAGCCTACGGCCTTAAAAAGCTTGTCCGCAGGGCAATGGTCTCAAATACCTAGTCCATCTGGCTGCCTGGCAGAAGATAGCCATGGGCAGCTGAGCCCTGCTGAGAGCTCAGGGAGGTGAGCTGTTCACGTTGGACTTCAGAGGTGGCAGCGCCAGGGTGAGGGTGAACAGCAAGCAATGAGAACACAGCACGTTCACTCAGCCCTCTGAATGTATCACAGGATCGAGAAAATTGCAGAGAAAGTCCCTCTCTAGCACAGGAGAAACGGCTCTGTTGGTGAAAATGGAGATTGCAAGGGATGGGATATTCTGCACCAAGCGTCCACAGCCCTTCCTCACCCTTGGGGAGCACTTCTGGAAGAGCCGCGCCCCGAAAGCCTGCACTAATAGGTGAATCAATTAAGAAAGGTCTGATTGACACAGGAGAGCCTCAACGTAGTAGCCGTGAGACAAATCGCCAAACTCCCTCAGCGTATAAAACCACCGGCTGGCTAGGAAACAGTCTCTGAAGTTAAGAGTTGGATCTGTAGGAAATAGTGGTCACATGTTATTAAACGGCTAAAAATTTTTGTTGAACTGATTGCCTTTTACAAAAATAAACACATCAACGCTGTGATTATGCACGACAGCTTTTATTTTATGTTCCCCTTAAAGCAGGCTGGATTCTGGGCCCAAGAACAGGCCGTTATGAAATGTTCCACACCCTTTGTGGCTGAGTAAGAGGAACAGTTGGACACAATTTCCACTCTGTAGTGCCCCGAAAACTAAACAGGCACTCTCCACTACTCCTTTCACTGCAAGAGAAAAATGTATAGCAGAGTTCGCAGACACTTACCCACCACCGAGGGATCCCAGGCTAGGCAACAATTACATGGCTGTTACCAAAAGAGCATTACAGAGTACTTTAAACTATGGCATTTCCCCTAGCAGTCCCTCATAACCACACATGCCATCCAAAGGGACTACATTTTGAAAAAATAATCTCTTAATTAAAAGTATACCAATTCAACTCTATTCACTGACCGCATCCTAAGACAAACTTTTAAGTTAACAACATGACGGGTTATGTTTTCAGGGGTGAGTTTGCTTGTCTGTTTTTAAATAAAAGATGGCAAAATAACACGTTGATGCCCTTTCTGATACTTTCTGTATTCTTGTTACCAAGTCCAGGAGACAAAGATCAATAGAGAAAGAAGTTCAGAAGGTCGTAAGTGATGGGAACATGCTGAATCAGAAAAGAACAAAAGATTAAAAGTATATAACGTAGAGTCTGGAAGAGGAGAGAGAACAGAAGTAGTGGGAAGGAACGAGCATCTTGCCATGGGAGGTTGAGGAAGAATCTCCCTAGGCCACGTTTCCAGCCCAATCTGTCCCCTCAGGTCCGCTGCCTGGGCTATGTCTTCGGAGGACAAAGCTTCCCAGCAAAGAAGACAACGCTGGGGCTCTCTAGAAGAAGTCCCCATGTTTATGTAGTCATATTTATTTTGTCAAGGGCTGATTTCGTCCAGAATATTCGTTCTTTGAAGGATTCTCCATATTGCTTATTCCTCTTTTCATGTTTAAACTCAAGTATTAAAATGGAAAGGAAACAGTCCACAAAATGTAAACAGCCGAAATGCTGGTTTGAAGACAAAGTATCTACAAAAAGCAATGTTTAGAGACTTTGTATTATTCATAAAATAGAAAGCTCTGTTTACTAATAATAAACCACTCCAACCGTATGAATGTTTTTGAACAGTCAGCCTTTATTTGATATTCAAACCTCGTAAATTTGGGATGGGCTGGTAAGTTAAATCCACCAACTAAAACTGCACTTTAGTGATATAAACATGATATCCTATTTAGGTGGGAAAGAGCCAGACCCGAGCCTGGATCGCCCTCCAGAACCCCTGCTTATTCCAATGGAACCAGGTACCTTTCTCATTTATAAGAAATTCATCCATTCGAGCCAAGCTGCAGTTTTCAAACTGAGCATTTTTTTCTCTGGTGAAAAGCAGTGCACAGTGCAAAATAACACCTTTTAAAATGAGTAATAAATTGTTGGTTAAAAATAAGACATGTAAGAAAAACTGCAGTGATGAATACGATGAATATGATGCTATTGACTGGCATTCTATATTGCCTAAGCTGATTTATCAACTGCTGTTGGCTGTGATGACAATAAGTGAATGACCCAGGGGATGGTGACCCTAAGCAAAGTCAATGACAAGGAAGGATGGCAAAATGCATTCAAACATAGGAGGTAAAATACCTAAGACTTCAAAGCAATTTTAGAATAACATTTTGCAAAATAGTTCTAGGGTCTCCACCTGGGCATCTTGAAGTTAAACACACTGAGGGAAGAAAATATCTTTAACTGTTTTTGTGAGTGTGAAGAATGAATGACTTAGTATTATTGAAAATATATGCAAAATTGAAACTCGCTAAAATGAGTTTGTAAAGTTGTTCAAAGTTATTGTATAGCCCTTAAGAAAGAAATGAGTCAATTTATTAAAAATTATTAAAGCCTCCATTTGGGCATTGTAATAAGTGTGGTAGCTGATCAGACTGCTACAGAGAGACAATTATAGCCACATTTCAATAATAGAATAAATAATCCAAAAAATTATACTTATTGGGTTAGTCTGAAGTTGAAGATTATGTGACATCTTTAAATTTCAAAAGAATACAGCTGAACAGATCTTTCTGACATCTTTATACAAATGCAGATAAACATGAATATATATTATTTTACTAACCTTTGGAATGGATACGGCAGAAGAAATAATTTTAAGGATTTATGCTAATTTTGAAAACATCATCAATATGTTGAAAAAATGTCACATGCTGATGGTCTAAAAGCTATAGCGGGAAGGAACACAGCAGTTATGGGTCTCAAAAACCTCAGTGGGACAACAACTTCTCTGTTATAAAGATATTTAAAAACACCAGCTGTTAAAATGATGACATCTTTCAAAATACTATTGAATAATGACATAGACAAATTGACCTATAACGACAGCTATGGTCTTTGAGTTTCATGCTTTTCATTTTGTAATGATTTTGTTTGTCAGCAAAGGGGATCTTGCAGCTTGGAAGTTTGAAAACATTGGGAGCTCGAAGTTTTATGATGTCTCTGATGAAACCTCACTTACTAAAAGCATTGCTTTGGAAAAGTAGGCAAATGAGATCTCGATCATAATAGAGCTAAGTGCTGCACGCTGGTGACTGCATTGAATAATCACAAGAGTCTAATGAGGTCAGGGTTATTAGCATTCCCAACACACAGATGAGGACACTGAGGCTTTGGTAGTTTTAGCAACCTTTTCAAGGAGGCTAAGCCAGGAGGGAGTGGGGTGGGTTCACCAGGAACTCCTTCTGACCTCTGCCCTCCACCCCCTGAACTCTGACTCCTGTTCTCTACAGAGAGGGGCAAAGAGATCAGGGGGGTCACTGCCTGTCAGCTGGCCTGTGACGAGTGCCAAATGTCATCTGTTAACTAGTAGTAAAGCGCCAAGCTCTGTAAACTGGAAAGTATGCTGTTTTCCCCACAGTAAGCTCACTTTGCTCTTCTGGGTGTTCCAGGGTGCTTTCTTGATTGGAGAGGTGGGTAGAGCGGCAGCCCGCTGGATAGTGCCGGCTGGTCTACAGGAATGATTCAGACACATAAATCATGTGTCTATTTGCATTACCACAGGAAAACGGGCCGCACAAACACGGTGGAAACTCCCATCAGGCTGGGTCCAAGGACAAACGCCTCAGTGCCCCAGAGAATGGGCAGGTAAGCTACCCCAGGGTGACTTGTCAGAGGTCTGCCCCCTGGGCTTTGACAAGGTTTGAAGCACAGGCCACTCCGGTGTGTAAGTCTCTATGTGGATTCAACATGTGCCTTTTCATTAACTATTGGTACAGTAGAAATGACAATTCTTTTAGACAAAATAGCAAACTACTATTTTACATCAAAGGCAGCAAATATAAAGGAACTTATGGTCCTAGGAGATGGAACCCATAAAGAAGTTCAGTAAGGGCAGGTGTATTTATAGATGGCAGTCCCTTACGGGCTGAAACACTAATTTCATGTATGACCTTATATGTGTTCAAGTCGCATAATAGTGCGCTGGCCATATCTTCTTTTGTGTAAAATGGAACTACTGTCATTTTCTAGACAAATTAAAAACAAGCTGATCCTGAACCATCATCATAATACAAAGGAAAGGGATTGGCAGTAGTGGGAAACTGCCAGGTTGGGGGAGGGGCCCGCTTCATCAATAAGCGTACCTGGTCTCAAACCAGGCGGACTGGGGACCAAAGTGAGGCCCAAACTTTATCTGTACAATGACCATTTGTGTCCCGCACCCTGAATTGTACCCTACATCTTTAAAATAAAAATAAAATACAAAAAAATTAAAACATCAAAATGTAATCATATGTATTTCACAAGCATCTTTGAAAATATATATATTTAAAATAAAAACATAAGAAAATGGATTTTCCCATGTCCCCTATACTTTTCAGTTTTTTTTCCTCTGGTATGCATATACAAACATCAGGTTTCTCTCTCTACCTCTTTGTCTCTCCCTCTCTCTCTCTCCCCCCCCGCCCCCCGCCCCTCCACCAACCCCAACCCATTCAAAGTTCTTTTTCTGCTGTTTGAAAAAGAAAGTCCCTTTGTATAAAACTAGTTTCAGACCACTGAGGTATGTATTTCGTCTTTGGTGCCTTTAGGAATCTGTCTGGGGAAGGGGGAACACACCTCATCAACAAGTGCACCTGCATAATGAACATTCGCATACCCAACCCTGAATCGTACCCCACATCTTTAAAATAAAAACAATTAAAAGGAAAAAAAAGAATTGTCCTTTAACAAGACTCTTCCTGATAACACTGTCTCATTTAAATAACGAGAGTGCTTAAGAACTAACAGAACAAAGGATAAAAAGCAACCATGTGTTACTTAAGGAGAAGAGGAGAGGAAGAGGAGTTAGGGAGACATATCAATAATGTCTTCTGATTGGTGTTCTTGAAATGAGAAACCAGCTTTGATGTAAGAACCCTCCAACGACAGTGAAAGTATGAAAGTACACCCGATGTTCGTCAACAACAAAAACATTTCACAGAGCCCGAATTTATTGGAAATATGCTCCTACCGTAAAATAACCTTCAGAGAAACACAGTGGGCCCTCTCATGAATTCGTCCTAATGCCTCAAGTCCCGGGAGCTATGAAATAAAAAACAAGCAAATAAAATCATGTAAACACGTAATATTGCCGATCAACCTGCTTCTCCTTCAACAACTTTTCCTTGTCTGAGACCCTTCAGAAAGGAGCTACTGTGAAACTTGTGTGAGTGTTCACCCTACGGGTAGTGCTGTGATATTTTAAGGAACAGCTACGCAGAATTGTGACTGAATCCAATTATAGACTCTCCAGGGCTGTCCCCTCCTTCACTTCCTCAGGGACAGGCACAGGCGTGTGCGTGCACACGTGCGTACATACGCACACACACACACACACGTGCATGCTGACTTGACTTAGCTAAGGTGGATCCTTGACATACTTTATATGAATTTTTTGAAAAATGCAAGTGTACTTAAGCATCAGTGAGTATTTAAAAGTCTCTCTCCTGCTTCTCTTGATTTTCAAACTCTGATGCATGTTTCAAATACACAATCGGCACTATTTAGTCTAGGCTGGCAGAAATACCCAGGAGGCTTGGAGGCACTGCCTGCAAACCTAAGATGGAGAAGCATGACGGATAAAATGTGACTTGATCCAAACCCTTGCTCTTAACAGATGCTGAAGCCAATCCAAAACTGCTTTGAAGACAGAAGAAGAAAAAAATCTGGGTTAACTTTGGGCTTTGCTGCTTTTAAATAATCATTCATCTATAATGCCTGATCTTCTGAATCCTTATAATAGCTAGGTGCTGGAAGAGAAATGCCAGACCCACCAAAAGCTGACCAGCAAACACTTACTGAGTGCCTACCACACACCACGTACAAGCCAACCAACTAGCAACAACTTGGGGTCTCTGAAACAGACGATACTTAGAATCCTGAGTGAAACAAAATGTAAAAGTATAAGGAAATGGGTTTTTCCATGTATCCTAAGCCTTCAAGTTTTCTCTTTCTCTTACAGAAAAGGGTCTTATAGCTTGGCGTACTACGCTGAGAAATCTGTGATCACAGCTGTAAACGATGAGCTATTTGCCCACCAAGGAACTTTTATGTGGGAATCCACAGACAGTCAGTGCCCCCATCTATAAACCTCAAAGCAGCGAATGACCAAAAGACAGAAGTGAAAACTGTGCTTGTCTGGTAGAAGAAAAATGGAAAGCCGGGTGGCGTGCGCTCAAGTGGTGACTTCAGCCAGTGTGAGAAATTTGTTTCCAGACTCCCTCTGCATTTGTTTGGATTCTGCCTGAACTGTACACATTTTTAAAAATGAACCTCAGATTTGAAAGTGGCTAGGCGGTCTTGGCATCCCGTCAGGCATTCGAATCCCATCAGTCCACTTGCGGAGCCAGGAGTCACACTGGCTGAAAGTGTTGTCTTATGTCAAAAAACAATTCACAGGGACACAATAAAATTTTTAAAAGGCATCCAGACAGTGCAAGTCCACAAAATAACCACTGTCAACAGTGCGGTGTTTACTGAAAATGAAGGTAGTTCTGTCTTCAGAGTCTCCTCCTATCTCAGCCTCACCCGTCCCGGTCTTGCTGCACATGTGAGCCAACCACTGTGAGCGTCACTCTCCTCTGGATGCCGAACACTCAGCCTTCTTATTCCATAAAGTCATGGGACCAAATATGAAGCACGTGACACATAGCCGGTGCACAGCAGGGAGCGGTGTGCAGTGCGGGCAGGTGGCCCTCTCAGCAAGACACACCACTTTCCGTGCCTTCCTTGCAGAACATCCTGCAGACACCCACCTGCCCCATGGCGGTGGTCTAGTCAGCAATGGGCATGTGACCCAATTTTGGGCAGTGAGAGGATGAGGGACAATGTGCTAGGGCCAGCTTCTAGATACGAGACAATGTGCTAGGGCCAGCTTCTAGATACGAGAGAGAGGGAGAGAGAGAGAGAGAGAGAGAGAGAGAGAGAGAGAGAGAGATTGGAATTAGAGTTGTGCCTGGATTTGACAAGTGAGGACGTGTTGCCACGTGAGTACTAAGAATGATGGTGTGGAAAGAAGGAAAGAACCTGGATCGCAATCGTCTGGCTGCACTGTACCTTACCTCTGAAATGCCTATTATTTGAGGAATGACCCAAGGTTTTCTATTAACTTGCAGGCAGAGGTGCTCCCGATGACTCAGAAAGCACTGAAGTGTGCCGGTAGGGAGGGGAAGTTGAAAGAAAACACCACAACTGTGCTGAGACCTATAAAAGCTTCTTTCAACAGCACGGACCTACCGAAAGAGCCCGCCCGAAGCACAGTTCACTCGGGTTCCAGAGAACTGTTCTCCATTCCCTCCCAGTCCCAGGTTCCAAACCATCAAAGCAAAGACCCCCCCCCAGCTCTGAGGGCTCCTATTGCTGAAGATTCCCAGCACTATCTCCACCCCCGACGCCAAGAGGCAGCAGCGATGGTGTCCTAGCAGGTGAGTTCCAGGCATTTTCCATAAAGCGAGGTGGGAAGGATTTGTACCTGGCCAGAAAGTCATTTCTCAAACTCAATGAAAATGTTTATTTTGAAGCAGGCGTAGGTTCACATGTAGTTACAAGACCGAATACAGAGCGACCTCATGCAGCTTTGTCGAGTTCCTCCAATGTTCCTTTCTTACAAACTTACATAGGGCAGTATCACCGCTGGGAAGACGCAAGCATTTCCATGACCACAACTGTGCCTCCTAGTGCGTTTCCAGATAGGACCCACGTTCCTCCCACCTGCTCCCATCCTTAACACCTGGCCGACACTAAGCTGCTCTTCATCACTAGAATTCGGTCACTTCAATGCTGCTGAATTAATTGAATTACACAACGTGAGACCTTCTGGGACTGGCTTTTTCTTCACTTCGCCTCTATCGCCGGATATTCGTGTGGGTTGTTGTTTGCATCCATGGTTTATCGCTGAGTACAGTTCCATGTGGTAGATGTACCATCGTTTGTGCAACCATTCACCTACTGCAGGACATCTGGGCTGTTTCCAATGTGGGCCTATTATGAAGAAACCGGCCGTGGACATTTGGGTACAGGGTTTTGTGGGACCATACATTTTCATTTCTCCGGGATAAATGCCCAGGATTGCCATTTCTTATTGGTGTGGTACTTGCATGTTTCATTTTTTCAGGAAGCTGCCCAACTGTTTCCACGAGCAGAAGTGCCATTTCACAGCCCTGCCCGGCTTCTCTGCATCCTTCTCAGCATTTGGTGTTGTCACTGATTTTTCTTTTAACCAATCTGGCAGGTATATAATGATATATCTGCTGTGGTTTTAACTTAAATTCCCCCGATGGCTAATAATGTTGAGAACAGCTTTTCCTGTGTTTATTTTCTATTTACATCCAGTAAAATTTCTACTCGCATCTTTTGCCCATTTTCTAATAATGTATTGGAGTTTGTGTTGCCGTTGAGTTTTGAGTTATAAGATTGTTTTAGCCTTTCTATATACATTTCAGGACAAATAGTGTATATTTACAAAAACTCTCACTGGGACTTTGATAGGATTTATGCTAAATGTATATATAAATTTGTGTAGGGTTGGCATCTTTACCATGATGATTCTTCCCATTTATAAACATGGTATGTCTCCCCATTTATTTAGATCTTCTTTGATCTCTACCATTAGTGGTTTATAGGCTTCCATACACAGTGCATACTTTGTTTATAAGTAGTTCTATATTTTTAGTGATGTTGTTCATGTGGTCATTGCTAGTATAAAGAAATACAGTTGATTTTTATATGTTGATCTTGTATCTTGTGAGTTTCTTGACTTCACTTCGTTCTAAGGGTTTTTTGTAGATTCCTTGAGATTTTTCTAAGTGGAAAATCATGCTATCTGTAAAAAGGGAGAATTTTGTGGGGCTTTTTTCCCCCTTTCTGATCTGTATGCTTTCTATTTTATTTTCCTGCCTTATTTCAGCAGCTAGGCCTTCCTGTTTTGTGTTGAATTACAGCGGCGAGAGCGGACATCTACTCTTGTTCCCAGTTCTCAGGGAAAGTAAGCTGTCTTTCTCCATTAGTAACATGAACTGTGTGGTTTTTGTAGAAGCCCTATATGTAAGAGCAATTTTTTCTGTATTTCTACTTTTCTGAAAGTTTTTATCCTGAGAGCTAAATTCTATCAAATATTTTTCTGCATCGATTTATATGATCATGTGGTTTTTCTTCTTAGTCTGTTAATATGACCTGCAACGTTGATCAGTTTTTGAAAACTGAACTAGTTCTGCCTCCACACTAAGTTGTGGCATATAATTTGTTTTATAGATTTCTTATTTCTATTTGTTAGTATTTTCTAAGAATTTTTGAGTCAGTATTCAAGGGAGATGTCGGTCTACAGTTTTAGTTTACTGTGCCGTTTCATCTGGTTTTAATTACAGTATGATGAATCGGGCAGGATCTTTTCCTCCTCTGGTTCTGGAATAGTGTACAATTAGTGTTAATTCTTCTTTAAAGGTTTGGCGGCATTCACCATGGAAACCATCTGTGCTTAGAGATTTCAGGAGGGAGAGGCTTTTCATTACAAATTGAATGTCCTTAATAGCTATAAGGCTATTCAAATTGCATATTTTATAACAGGTGAACTGTGGTGGGGTTTTTTCTCCAAGGAATTTGTCTATTTCGTCTAAGTCGTCAAATTTGTAAGTGTAATCATTTGGATACTGCAGAGTCTCTAGCAAGCTTTTTCCGGCATGAACTTCGAAACTCCTGAGCCGCTTCTCATTACTCAGCTCCACGTTTTTTGATATTCGTTACAGCAGCACCCATTCCTTATCTTAGTCCGTGCATGCTGCTATAATAAAATACCAGAAACTGGGTGGCTTGTACATAGCAGAAATTTAATTGCTCACAGTTTTGGAGACGGGGCCGTCTAAGACCAAGGCACTGGCAAATTTGGTGTTTGGCAAGGGCCTGCGTCCTCATTCACAGACGGTAACATTTTGCTGTGTCCTCACATGACAGACAGAGCTTTCTGGGGCCTCTTCCATGAAGGCACTAATCCCGTCATGAGGGGTCTACCTGCATGACCCAATCACCCCCTGAAGGCCTTGCCTCCTAATACTATTACCTTGGGGGTTAGGTTTCAACACCTGAACTCCCTAACACCAGGGAACTCACACAGTCCCCGACGTCCTGAGGTACCCAGCCAGTTTGCCTTCTCTCCACCTTTTAGAGTCTTCCTATGTTTATTTGATGTGTGATGTCCATTGTGTCCAGCTGTACTTGATGAGAAGACTGGGGAAAAGCACATAGGCATCGTCTTCCAGGAAGCAGAAGTGACACTGGGTTCTCTCAACCTCTCTGCAGCCACACCAGGTCTGAATAAGTGAGGTGTTCACTTTCTGACATCTCAAGCCAAAGAAGGACCCTGACGCTCCCTCGTACGGCTTGCTGCGGCAGCTCCTGCCAACCCAGCCTACAGTTCTCTTCCTGTCATGGTAGGACTCCATGTCTGGTTTTCTTTTGATTGATTACTTGGTTTGGTTTTTTTGTTTGTGTGTTTGTTTTTTAAAAAGGGGGAGAGATTAGCCGGGCTCGGTGGCTCAGCCTGTAATCCCGCGCCTTTGGGAGGCTGAGGTGAGTAGATTGCTTGAGCCCGCGGGTTCGAGACCCACCTGGGCAAGCGAGACCTCATCTCTACAATAAATCAAAAAATCAGCCGGGCATGGTAGCGCGCGCCTGTAGTTCCAGCTACTTGGAAGGCTGAGGCAGAAGGATCGCCGGAGCCCAGCGGGTCGAGGCTGCGGTGGCCGGGAGCGGCCACTGCACTCCAGTATGGGCAACAGAGTGAGACTCCAACTCAAAAAATAATAATAATAATAATAAATAAATAAATAAAAAGGGGGGGAGATTATGGCATATGTGAGAAGTAGGGACCTCACATTTTCCCAGTCTTTG